>JACEEZ010024570.1:110000-115000 GCA_016584305.1 Chionoecetes opilio
ACACACACACACACACACACACACACACACACACACACACACACACACACACACACACACACACACACACACACACACACACAGGGAAATTTACAGGGAAACTCCGTAGTGTAGAGGTAACACGCTCAGCTCACAACCGAGAAGTCCTGGGTTCGATCCCCGGGCGGAGCGAAGACAGACGGGCAGTCTTCTTAAAACCCGAGCCCCTGTCCACCTAGCAGTGAATGGGTACCAGGTGTTAGCCGGGGTTTTGTGACCCGCCTCCCGGGGTGGTGGCTTCGGCCAACACTAAGAACTAAGGATGAATGATAAAAATGTTGATATGGAGACGGGGCCATACGAGCGTCGCTCAGGCCCTGTAAAATACAACTAGATGAATACACACAGTATACAGGTCTACCCCGCACATCGATACAGCTGGCACCTGTGACTCTCTCATAAAGTATACCGGCGGCCAGCTGTCCGTCCTGAGCCCCACCTGTCGTCCACCTGGCTTGCCGCGGTTCCTGCACCCCCCCCCCCCCCCACACACCTATCCCCTCCCCCCCACCGAGCCGCCGCCGCCTTCACTGTAATAGAGCGAGAATTTAGTGTTGTGTGTCTGACGAACGTAATATCCAGGGTCCGAGAGTGGCGTGACCGGTGCTGGGCTACGGCTCAGAAATATCCCTTTAATCTTTGTTTTCATTATGGCTCACGTTTCTCCATTCCCACACAGGTAAGCGTGCTGGACCGGACTGGACGGCGCGGGGCTCCTGGTGCAGTGGAGCAAGGGGAGGAAGAGAGGGAGAGGAGGAGAGCGTGGAGAAAGACGACAAAATTGGAGGCCGCTGGTGTTGGTTTAGCTACCTGTGAGTAATGATTCTCGTACCTGCTTATGTGGGGGTTAGTGTTACCTGGCCGCGCCCCCTTACTCCCCCAGGATGCTTCTTAGGCAGGACTCTGAGGGGCGTGAGTGTGCTGTTTGGCCCTCCGTCAGGCGGCCCGGCGCGAGGGTCAGGAAGGTCATGGATAGGATTTCCTCCCACAAAAGTCTCATCAAGTCAGCCATGAAAGGGTGGGTAACCTGAGCCCTACGTGTTGTTTTGTTTCCTTTCTGTCACAAAAAAGGCGCCGACAACAACGCCGGCACTCCTGTTTTCCCCCAAGCTTTTTTTATTTCTTCTTTTTTGGTTTCCTCATTCCCCCGCATTGTCGCTGCCGGCCGGGCCTCGTGCAGCGCCGGATTAGGTTTTTGTAGCGCGGCCCAGCAAACATTAGGTAATTGAAGGGCAGATCTTTATCTTAATTAATCTTTGCACAGTAAATAACACCCGCGAGTGTAATGCCCTCAGGAGAAGGGAGGTAGATTAATGTTATATAAAATTCAATAACATCACTGACGCTACCTCGGCCTCTACCTCCTAGCTGGGAGGCCACACGCCCTATACCCTACCCGCCGGCGCCAGGCTAGCATAGGGTACACTCACACCGCCCCCCCTGCACCCACCGCCCCCCCCCCTCACACCCCGCCGTCTACCGAGAACTCTACCGGTCTAATTATCGAGGTCGACCGGACTGACGAAACTCATACGGCTTTTGATTAAGTCGAGTATTGTTCGCGCTAGAAACATGTCGGGCCAGATTATGTGCGCGACGACAAGACGGTCCTGAGCGCGGACTGGGCCTAAGATCGAGTTTCTGGTGGTGTAGGCAGGAGTGTCGACCTTAAGGTGAGGCGGCGCGGGGCAGGTCGGGGCAGGAACCTGGCCTGCTGGCTTCTGGAGAGGCCTTTGTGATTAATGCTGTTAATTTTATATGAGCTGGTCATTGTGAAGCTGCTTTAGCTGGAAAAAAAAAATCATAACAATTCGTGATTGGTAATTAATTTTCGTATATAATAAGTTTCATATAATTCAAAAGCTACGAGAAGTTGACGCTTGTAGTACGGGCTTACGCTGTGATTAATTTATATTTATTGTAGTTGTACACCAATACGCATAATTGTTTTATCATATTGACATAGTTTGTTCTACACTCAAGTTTAATCGAGTTGCATACGTGGTGTATTTGACCTTTGTCTACAAACTGTGTGACCAGCAATTATGAAAACATTCATCTCGTTTTGTTTTAACCAGCAAAGGTAAAATATTCTCTTATTGGATTCAGCTTTCGAGAGAGAGAGAGAGAGAGAGAGAGAGAGAGAGAGAGAGAGAGAGAGAGAGAGAGAGAGAGAGAGAGAGAGAGAGAGAGAGAGAGAGAGAGAGAGAGAGAGGAAAAAAAACTAGGTGACGCCCAGTAGGTAGCAGCGTCTGTATACATCTAACAGACGTAGAGAGGGCGGAGCTAACAGACTTAAAAGCTCAACAACCAATCAATCTGAATTACTTTTGTGACACGCCAACAACATCCACTGATATTTCATTCTCACCATGAGGCAATTACCGTGTGTGTGTGTGTGTGTGTGTGTGTGTGTTGGGAGGTGGAGGATTCAGGACAAGCATGAAAACAAAATGAGAAACAAAAAAAATCTAATCAGCTTTATACTTTTCAAATCACCAATCCCAAAAGTCACCCTTCGGACCATAATCCATCGTAACCTAACATCCACCCAATCACCAGGAGGCACCGTAAGCGGCTCTCAGTGTGTCATAGATTCACCATAACTATGGCCCTCCAATCACCACACCAATCAGAGCCAATCACTACGAGAGGGGAGAGGGATGAGGATTTTGGTGTACCTGCATGGATCAAGAATGAGTCGATGTAACCAATCCATCAGCCCAATCCAGGATGGTGCATGGGACTCGTGTGATCACCAGGAACTCAATATCCAATCAGACTCAACGTATGATTGGATGTTAAGGAAAGGATTTGCTATGCTTCTCTGTTCAATAGTCAATTAACTAAGTGAACGTATTGGCAAGGTCTGCGTCCCTGCCTCCCTGTATACCACCCTGCCACCCTTGTCTCACTTCCCTTGATACAAGCAGAGGGGAAGACAAGGTGAAAGGGTGTATTAAAACCAGCTGTGATGGCATGTAGGGTTCTGCGGCAAAGTCATCAGTGTGAGTCGTGATACATAGGGTTTCTGTAATTCCCAAAAGTAAGGTAAAGGCGTAAGGCGTGACAAGATTGAAGTGTAGGTTGTAATATATGATCTTTTCTATCAATAAAAAAGAGAGGGAAGTGAGGTAGAGTTGAAAGAAAGGAAGATAGATTGGGACATAATAAAACAATTGTTAATGAGTCGTGATAAATAGGGTTTCCGTGATTCTCAAAGGTAAGGTAAGGCGTGACTACACCTTTTCACTCTCAAATTAATACAACTGAACTTCAAATTGAAACAACTGAACTTTAAGTTAAAACAAGTGAATCTCAATTTAAAACAACTGAAGTTTAAATTAAAACAACTGAAGTTTAAATTAAAACAACTGAAATTTATATTAAAACAACTGAAGTTTAAATTGAAATAACTGAACTTCAAATTAAAATAACTGAACTTCAAAATAAAATAATTGAATTTCAAATTAAAAGATAAATTTAATCTATTATATTTTGAAATTCATTTGTTTTATTTGAAGTTCTGTTGTTCTAATTTGAGAGTGAAAAGGTGTATTATGAAAACCCCAAGAAAAGTAACATATTTCTTCCTGCAAACTTTTTCTGAGCTTTACCAGAGTGCTGCCAGCAAAGGGAAGAGAGGGAAAAAAATATTTCGGAAGAGATATACCTTTCTTTAAAATATTTGTACACAGCATACTACATAGATAAAGCAACACAGGATGAAGTAACGTATAGCTATTCCGTGTATGTTAGTACACTTACTGTAGTTATACAAAAGAAAACAAAAGTTACATTTTTGGCACTCAAAATTGTTTTGGCACTAAAAAAAAAAAAATTTGGTACTCAAAAACTTTTGGCACAAAATTTTTTGGCACTCAACATTTTTTTGACAATAAAATTTTCCGCACACAACATTTTTTGGCACTCAAATTTATTTGGCACTTAAAATGTTTCGCACTCAAAAAATTTCGGCACTCAAAAATGTTTGACCCGCAAAATCTTTGGACACTCAATTTTGGCACTCAAAATTGTTTGGCACTCGAATTTTTTTTGGCACAATAATTTTTGGCATTCAAATTTTTTTGACTCAAAAAATGTTGGCACTCAAAAATTTTAGCTCTAAATTTTTTTTGGCACTCAAACATTTTTAGCACAATTTTTTTTGGCATTTTATAGCTAGCGAGTGAGGGAGGAGTGACAGCCTGGGCAAACAATTTTGAGTGCCAAAAATGTTTGAGTGCCACAAAATTTGAGTGCCACAAAATTTTAAGTGCCAACATTTTTTGGGTGGCAAAAAAATTGAGTGCCAAAAATTGTGAGTGCCAACATTTTTTTAGAGTGCCAAACATTTGAGTGCCCAAAAAATTTGAGTCGCAAAAAATTTGAGTGTCACAAATTTTTGAGTGGCAAAATATTTTGAGTGCCAAACATTTTTGTAACATAATTTTAGTTTATTAAACGTGTCTCTTATAATACAAATGAACAAATACAAAAATATTACCAACAAAAGCCCTCTTCTTTATAGGCTCAGGTCATTGTTTGAGGCCTATGTGAGTTAGAGCCTCGCCCCTCCGTCACTCATACACGGAACAAATAGTATTATTAATGAATGCATGAATGGAATGTCTGTGATTACTTTCAGAGTTGTAGTATTTGTTATCCATTTATCAGTTAATTATGTTGTCGTCAAACATGTCGGTGTACAAACAAGGCTTCATGTTTGCCGTGTTTGTGGTGTTGATATGTCAGATGACCCACCTACACACACACACACACACACACACACACACACACACACACACACACACACACACACACACACACACACACACACACACACACACACACACTTGAGTAGACGTGTGTGTATATATTAATTACTGTCGAGTGTTTTTAGTCTATAACATAAATTCAAACATGGTATTATTTTCTTTCTTTAATCGTATCACTGTCAT
>JACEEZ010024570.1:120000-122500 GCA_016584305.1 Chionoecetes opilio
TTTGCATAGATTACCAATAAAAAAGAGTGAGTGTTGCACAGTGTAGGGTCGCACAGGGAGTGTTATGTTACCGAAGCTACAAGGAGAGAAAAAAAAAAGCTAAACCACAGATATAACAAAAATTACATAAGACAACATGGTAGACACGGCCTGTAATCCATACTTTGTACCCAGTTGATGATGGAGGTGATGTAAAAAAAGACAAAAAAGAACCTTAACTAAAAAAAAAAAAAAAAGAAACTTAACTAAAAAAGAAAAGAAAGAGAACCTTAACTAAAAAAAAAAAAAAAAAAAACTAAAAAAAAAAAAAGAACCTTAACTAAAAAAAAGAAAAAAGAAACAACTAAAAAAATAAAAGAAAAAAAAGAACCTTACCTAAAAAATATAAAAAAACTTAACTAAAAAAATAAATAAAGAAGATTGCAATATAAAACCTTAAGACACGTCTCGCTCACTTCTCTCTCACTCCATGATTTCTATTTTTTTTACACATATTTTCTTTCACACTTTTTTATCCCTCTCTTTCGGTGTGGGATGATGATACAGTGTGTCAATGTGTGTGTGTGTGTGTGTGTGTGTGTGTGTGTGTGTGTGTGTGTGTGTGTGTGTGTGTGTGTGTGTGTGTGTGTGTGTGTGTGTGTGTGTGTGTGTGTGTGTGTGTGTGTGTGTGTGTGTGTGTGTGTGTGTGTGTGTGTGTGTGTGTTCGAGGATTCTGTTGTTGTATCGCGGCGGCTTCCATGTGTCCTGCCCGCCGCTCCCCCTCCTGAATAATCTTCTTAGAGTCTGGGCCCAAAATTTAATCCACAACAGCCATTCACACCCTGAGACTCGAACGCGTCAGACCGTAAGACACTGGACCAAAAACCAGGTAGACTTTAACACCTCAAAACCGACTACCTCCTTCCTCTCCTCCTTTTTCCTCCTCCTCCTCTCCTTCTTCTCCTACTCTCCTTCTCCTCCTTCCTCTCCTCCTCCTCCTTTTTCCTCCCCTCCTCCTTCCTCTCCTACTCTTCCTCTCCTACCCCTCTTAGTCTTCTTCTCTTACTCCTCTTCTTCAGCAGCGACAGAGCAGTTAAGACAGACAACATAAACGGTGACGATAAATGTAACTAGTTTCTGAGTCAGCGCCGGGGCTCCTATACCCACCTAAAAGTCCTAAGAGGCGTTGGCGGCAAAACTCTTAAGAAATATCAGCCACGAGCCAAGAGCCGAGGACTTCTTCACGCTGGCGCCTCCCTGCCGTGGCTCCAAAGAGGATATACGGACCTGAACGGCTCCTCTTCCTTTTCACTCGCCGATTACAGCTTCTGATTTCATGTAGTTCCTATTATTAATGGGTGGCTAGTAAAGCTTGAATTACTTACGGGGAAGTTACGACAGTGAGGGAGGGAGAGGAAGAAGCGAGGAGAGAGAAGGAGACTACATACTTGATAGTTTTAAGAATGAAATGGTTTGTGTGGTTTATGTAGCTTGGTAGAATGGAATAATGGCTTTTGAGTTTTGAGAGTGAGGTGATAGAGATATACATAGAAGAAAAGGGGGAGATATATAGACCTAGAGCGACAAATATGACGATGAAAAACTGAAAGTGTCAAGGCAAAGAGAGGCACAAGGGGAACAAGCGGTAAATACAAGCCATAACACCAGAGTACAAGCAGTCTATAGTAAAGAGCAGTATCAAGACATTCTACTAAACCCATTGGAAGTGTGTATATAGCAGCGGGTGTGCAACGTTAGCCATCAACACTTGGGGGGCAACGAGGCAACACAGAGCAGTAGCAATAACACCATTAAAAGCTGAGGCAAAAGCAGCATTAACAGCGCCAGCCGCATATTAATAAAGGGAGCATTAGAGGCTGCAGAAGGCGGTGGAGGAGAGGTAGGTGGCCGCCGCCGCTCCGAGACTCTCCCTCCAACGTAGCAATAAACTGCAGGGAAGGCAATCGACCGACTCTGGGGGAAGATTTGCAATAATATCCGGCTCCCGTCATGTTGTGTGTGCGGCCTGCGACAGAGCTTGCAACAGAGTGTGCAATATTAGACACGAATCTCTCCCAGCCCCTCTCCTCCTCTCTCTCCCAGCCCCACTCTCTCTCTGTCCCAGCCCCACTCTCTCTCTCTCTCTCTCTCTCTCTCTCTCTCTCTCTCTCTCTCTCTCTCTCTCTCTCTCTCTCTCTCTCTCTCTCTCTCTCTCTCTCTCTCTCTCTCTCTCTCTCTCTCTCTGTGTGTGTGTAATTGGAGAAAATAATGTATAAAGCATAAAGAACCAGACTTGTTGTTCTTTTTATAACGCTGTTCATTTCCTTTGGTCCCTGTGTAGTACTTTTAATTTGCTTTCTTCAGTAAATATATTTGGCACGTGATGCGCTTGTGTATGTGTGTGTGTGTGTGTGTGTGTGTGTGTGTGTGTGTGTGTGTATGTGTGTGTGTGTGTGTGTGTGTAAACTGATCATAGCGCCTCCAAACCTCCACTCAAATTTCTTCCTCTCTTTTCTTTGCT
>JACEEZ010024570.1:127500-130000 GCA_016584305.1 Chionoecetes opilio
GGCTGGTATCACAATCACTTAATTAACACACGCGTGAAAAAAATATGGTAAAACAAAAATCGCAATGGTGATGGTACAGGCAAGGCGGTGGTTTTGAAGTCCAAGTTATTACGTCTCGAAATAACCTTATACAAAAAAAAGTGCTTAAAGAAAAATGGGAATATTCGAGTAACTATCACACAGAGAGAATCGTGACGTATTTTCCTTCACGCACCCTATTCACGACCCGGTAAACAATATGAATAACGCACTGAATGACTATGAAGGAAGAACTTAATCCCTTATGAAGCCAGTACTTAATGCAAGGAGTTTGGATGAGACAGTACCGTGAAGGTGGATGGTGTTGGTAGCTACGCATCGGCGGGTGAGGAGAAAGTGGTAATCCTAACCTGGCTTGGGCTGGCAATTACTACTGATTACATTTCCGTGATTACCTGCCTGATGATGGTAAGTGCAGAGGAAGACACAGATTACAAGGCAAACAGGGCAGCGAGGGTTGTGGATATATTGGAAGAAAATTATGAAGGAACTGAATGATTAGGAAAAGATTTTATGAGAGCAAAGAGATAGAAAGAAAGAAGGGAGAAAAAAATAAAAAATATATAAAACTTGTAAAGGAACTGAATGATTAGGAAAATATTTTATGACAGCAAAGAGATCGAAAGAAATGAGTGAGAAAATAATACAAAATAAATATAATGTTCTCTGTGGAATCCTACCGAAACTGGTGCGATTCGAAAATTAAATCTTAAGCTGAAAGGCGATGTGTCTTGGCCATTGTGAAATCCGATTTACGGCGACTGTTGTGTTGCCCAAGGAATAATATTGTGATATTATTAATTTCATACGGTGAATCCTGGTCTCCCATCACCGTACGGGGCAGGCATTAGGGCGACTCCCACATTAAGGCAAGGATGAAACCTCAGCCTTACAGACAGGCAGGACAAGGGTGAAAATGTTAATACATAAAACACTGCTCATGATCTGTTTGATTTCCGTTCCCAAACACCAATTCTGCGTCAACGTATAAATGTGATATTTACATTTTTATCTTTGTGTGTATCCATTTTTTCTCTTCGTGTTTCTTGCTCCCCTTCCCCCCCCCCTTACCCTGCCTTCCCCCCCTTAACCCTCCCCCCCTAACCCTGCCTTCCCCCCCTAACTCTGCCTCCCCCCCCCTAACCCTGCTTTCGTGGCATGCGAATGAGACGCCGAGACGCCAAGAAATCGTATCATTATTAGTAATACGATGGCGTGTTCCATCACAGACACACACATAAAAAAAGACTAAACAGAGCACAACAAAACATTTTTCTACACTTCCATGTAAAAATAGGCAAAGCACACACACACACACACACACACACACACACACACACACACACGAAAATCACACACACACACAATAACGACTCATATCAAAGGATCGTAACCCTCTAACTACCCCTTACGAGCGAAGCATCTCAATACACCACGAACCCTAATACACACCAATACACACAGCAGATAGCACAAACACAGCGTACGAAGCTTCGAAGCCCGGCACAGGACGCTTCGAAGCACCCATGATGAGCGCTCGGTACTTACACGAACATGAGTTGATCCAAATGATCGAAAATGAGATACTTTTAACACAACCTGATGACGTCTAATGGGGTTAATGATGGAGTTAAATTCGTTATTTCCTTCCACTCCCTCCTCGTTCTCCTCTTCTTTTCATATTCCATTGTCTTCATTATCTCAAATTGTTTTCAGTTTTTATTTCTTGTTATTATATTTTTTCAAGTATTTTTCTTTTTGTTCTGCAATTTTGAGTCATTCTAGATTTAATTTCTCTGGTTTAAGTTTTCATTCATATTTCTTTTAGTTATTCTTTTGATATTTCTTATTTTCTACGAGTAATTTTTCTTTAGATTTTCCTCAATTTGTTCGTGATTTTAAGATTTTTTTTTTTTTTCCCTGAAGGTGTAAGGGTGGAGGTGCATCGCCTTTCACTTAAGAGTCGGGGAAGGGGGAGCGAGCCACGACCTCCCCTGCCTTATTTAGCCCCTCCTTTGACCCCTCTCCTCTCCCCCAGCACCATCCCCCTTTCCACCGCACACTCCTCCCCCCCTCCCCCAGCACCATCCCCCCTTCCACAGCACACTCCTCCCCCAGCACCATCCCCCCTTCCACAGCACACTCCCCCCCCTCCCCCAGCAGGCTGATAGAGACCGGGCAAGTATTTCATAAACACACCATTTTTGTCACCCGTATATCGAAGTGGAAACGTTTTCTTAATATGATATTTTCCTTTCTTAACCTTATTAGCCAAGCGGAAAATACTACTAAGCGATGTTCTCTCCCTTATTTAGAACTCGTTACTTGTGATCCTACATTACTATCTTTACTTGTGTGTCTCCTTTGAAATTTTACTCTTAACCGCTTGAGGCCCAGAACGTAATTTTCATTGTAATTTGGGTACCATTAGACGATTTTTAGTGACTATAAGCAATATTTT
>JACEEZ010024570.1:132500-142500 GCA_016584305.1 Chionoecetes opilio
AAGCCACCGGGACCCCGACCGCGGAGAATTAGCCCTTGAGTACAGGTCTGGTAGGGGCGGTAAGAAGGAAGTCTTTGGAGCAATCAGATACCTCCTCCTTTATTGCGAAACATTGAATTTGAAATTGGCTCTATCTCAGATTACGACGGCAGACTTTGTCAAATAGAATTGGTTTTCTGAATAGCCTGATATTGAATGAAATATTGCCCGACTAGGACTGGGTAAAGAAGATGCCCGGCTAGTGAGATTTGCATTGTAATTGTATCGTTGCCGGACCGCCTTGGTGAAGAGGAAGGGAGAGAGGGAGGGAAAGCGAAGAGAATGAGAGAGAGAGAGAGAGAGAGAGAGAGAGAGAGAGAGAGAGAGAGAGAGAGAGAGAGAGAGAGAGAGAGAGAGAGAGGGGAGGGAGGAAAGTATAAGAAGGATGACCTGAGTGAGAAAAATTAGGGCGGAGGAAGGGAGAGAGGGAGGGAGGTAAAGGAGGAGAGAGGGAGGGAGGTTTAGGAGGAGAGAGGGAAGAGGAGGCAGAGGGAGAGGAAGGTTGAGGGAGGAGGGAAGGGAGGGAGTTGAGAGGGAATGGTTTTAATACTTGGTAATTGGATGAGTTTCAGAGTCAATGTTCTGTTACGGAACGTGTCTTCCCTTAAGATGGCAAGGGGGATGGAAGATGAGGAGGAGGAGGAGGTAGAGGAGGAGGAGGAGGAGGAGGTAGAGGAGGAGGAGGAGGAGGAGGAGGAGGAGGAGGAGGAGGAGGAGGTAGAAGAGGAGGGAAGAAGAGATAGGTTGGTAAGTGGGTGGAGGAGGAGGAGAAGGAGGAGATGGAGGAAGATTGCAAAACCTGAGAGGGAGTCTGAATAGATGTGTGTGGATAAATACAAAAAGCCATATACCTGAGGAGGAGAGAGAGAGAGAGGAGAGAGAGAGAGAGAGAGAGGAGAGTCGAGAGATGAGAGAAGAGATAGAGAGAGAGAGAGAGAAGAGAGAGAGAGAGAGAGAGAGAGAGAGAGAGAGAGAGAGAGAGAGAGAGAGAGAGAGAGAGTAGCCGCCGCCTTGCCTCCCCCTTCACTGTCAGTATATCGGTCGTCGACAATCAGACAAAACGACGACGATACAAACTCCAAAACAGTCGCCATGAACTTCACAGGGAACAAACCGAGTTACCTTCAGTGGGGGAAAGTTATCACTACCCTACCATCCTCCCCTCACCCTCCCCTATTCCCCTCCTTCAGACACCCCACTCCCTACGGCACCTCTCACCCTTCTGCGTCCCATCCCCTTCTCTTACCCATAATCTCAGTAAGGCCTCGAAACCTTCTACAGGAGTCATTATGGTTGCTAATGTGGGTGTGTAAGGGCGGGTAAGACGGATGTAATGTGTGCCTAGCAAATATACCTTCCTCAGCGACAAGGTATTGGTGTGCTGAGTGTGCTGAGACCTCCCTAACGGTGCTGACTTTGATGCTGAGCGAGGCGATCACATTTCCCTGCACATACTCATCGCTATTCTTATACGCGTTAGTGGAGGTTAATCGCATACGCATCGCTATTCTTATAAGCGTTAGTGGAGGTAAATCGGTACACTCAAGACTATTATTAGCAAAGGTGATACATAGAGAGGAGTAACAAGACACCTCCCGAACTAAATTTGCCAACCCCCCTTTTTATGTGCTCTTACTGTCTTACTTACTTACTTACTTACTTACTTACTTACTTACTTACTTTATTGGGACTGGCAATAAAGTAGAGAGCTAAGAGAGAGAGCAACTAAGCGGCCATTTAGTTACTTTTTTATTCCCTTGGCCAGTCCCTTGTGATGTAAAAAAAAATGTACAACCAAAGCCTATAAAAATGTATCTCTTAAGTATTTGATTTCTGGGTGTTAGTGCGTCGATAAAAAGTGTAAAATGGTGTATCTTAGTATAATATTTTTCTTCAGTATCTAGTAATCTAGTTTTTTGTATATTTTACCGAGTTATTTTGAGTTTATTTGTGTTTTTCGATGACTTTTCGCAGGATTCCAAATTCCCAGAAATCCGGATATATGATTTCACAGGAAGAGAATAAACCTTTTACCGGCTGACCAGTAGCAACCAGAGATAAAATAGAAACAAAAACTGATACTTCCATAATCCACACTAAAACCAGAAGGCATTAAGCTATGGTTGACCTCCCTTACGCTCCTGTAGCAGAGGTTAATAACACTAACTATAGGCACTAACACCCAAAGGACCGCTGGAGCAATTAGGTCACAGGATCGTGTCGTTACCTCTCACATCGCCAGCAGGAGAACCGCCTTGTCTAATGACTGTCTAGGTCTCCCCACCCCCGCCCCGCCCTCGCCTCCCTCCTACTGTAGGCTCTGAAGGACAGTGACTCGAATATTTCATAGCCAAACGAGGTTAATAGAAGGAGTCCAAGTGCTAGATGTGAAGCCATGTGCTCTCTCTCTCTCTCTCTCTCTCTCTCTCTCTCTCTCTCTCTCTCTCTCTCTCTCTCTCTCTCTCTCTCTCTCTCTCTGACATTGCTCGACATGTTATTATGTTATGGAGTATAGTAAATGTCGCCTTGCTTCTTTGCTAAATGCTTCAGTGTCATGTAGTGCCTCGTCTGAATCTCTCTCTCTCTCTCTCTCTCTCTCTCTCTCTCTCTCTCTCTCTCTCTCTCTCTCTCTCTCTCTCTCTCTCTCTCTCTCTCTCTCTCTCTCTCTCTCTCTCTCTCTCTGTGTGTGTGTAAGGGCAAGCCATCTAAAGAACGAGACCTAAACCAAGAGAGAGAGAGAGAGAGACTAAAGAACGAGACCTAAACCAAGAGAGAGAGAGAGAGACTAAAGAACGAGACCTAAACCAAGAGAGAGAGAGAGAGAGACTAAAGAACGAGACCTAAACCAAGAGAGAGAGAGAGAGAGACTAAAGAACGAGACCTAAACCAAGAGAGAGAGAGAGAGAGAGAGAGAGAAAGAGAGAGAGAGAGAGAGAGAGAGAGAGAGAGAGAGAGAGAGATAATGTTACAGCTTAGACAAGGTATTTTGCTTGTGCCTCCAGTTGCATATCGGGTGTCCTGTGTTCATACCTAGCGACTTAAGCCCCTTGCTACCCCCCCCTGCCCCCCCCTAACCCCGCCCCCCCTGCCACATGTCTTCCTGCTTGTGCTCTCACTCTCAGCGCGTCCTCATGTTTGCTATTGTTTTGATTTCCTTTTATTTTGGTTTCCCCTCGCGTCGGTTTTTGTTTTCTTCCGTTTTCTTCGCAGTTGTCTTTCGTTTTAAAGAATATTGTCTGTTCTTGCCTTGATTTTATTTTTTGGGTCGCTTTGTTTTTTGTTTTTTTCTGTTTTTACTTCTGACCTGTGCCATGTCTGTTCCGTATCGACATGGCTGTGCTCTCTCTCTCTCTCTCTCTCTCTCTCTCTCTCTCTCTCTCTCTCTCTCTCTCTCTCTCTCTCTCTCTCTCTCTCTCTCTCTCTCTCTAACACATACAAGATAAAGACATATGATAAAGAACAGCCAACCACTAACAAATGAAAGCTGGTGAAAGGGAAATAAGTCAGCAAGATCGGATAAGTCAATCCTCACAAGTCACAACCCCTTGACTGATGACTGTACATGACCCATACGTGTACAATACCAGCTCGGCACGATACAGGGACCGCCTTATCAGTACCTAGCCGGAAGGGTTGGGAGGGAAATGACTCAGGGTAAATGTGTTGATAAGAAGGCAGTAATAACATGAACCTGAGATGTCATTGTATTTAGTAATGAAAAGTAAGTATTGTAGTAGTTAAGTAGTTAGTAGTAGTAGTTTTAGTATTGTAGTAATAAGTAAGTTAGCAGTAGTAGTTTAGTAGTGTAGTAATAAGTAAGTTAGCAGTAGTAGTTTAGTAGTGTAGTAATAAGTAAGTAGTTAGTAGTAGTAGTAGTTTAGTAGTGTAGTAATAAGTAAGTAGTTAGTAGTAGTAGTTTAGTAGTGTAGTAATAAGAAAGTAGTTAGTAGTAGTAGTTTAGTAGTGTAGTAATAAGTAAGTTAGCAGTAGTAGTTTAGTAGTGTAGTAATAAGTAAGTAGTTAGTAGTAGTAGTAGTTTAGTAGTGTAGTAATAAGTAAGTAGTTAGTAGTAGTAGTTTAGTAGTGTAGTAATAAGTAAGTAGTTAGTAGTAGTAGTTTAGTAGTGTAGTAATAAGAAAGTAGTTAGTAGTAGTAGTTTAGTAGTGTAGTAATAAGTAAGTAGTTAGTTTAGTAGTGTAGTAATAAGAAAGTAGTTAGTAGTAGTAGTTTAGTAGTGTAGTAATAAGTAAGTAGTTAGCAGTAGTAGTTTAGTAGTGTAGTAATAAGTAAGTAGTTAGAAGCAGTAGTTTAGTAGTGTAGTAATAAATAAGTAGTTAGTAGCAGTAGTTTAGTATTGTAGTAATAAGTAAGTAGTTAGCAGAGGTAGTTTAGTAGTGCAGTAATAAGTAAGTAGTTAGCAGTAGTAGTTTAGTAGTGTAGTAATAAGTAAGTAGTTAGTAGTAGTAGTTTAGTAGTGTATATAGTAGTAATGAAAGCTTATAGTTGGAACCAAAAGAAAATTTACTGTCATAACAAAGGGATTCAATCAGATATTTGGATCTTATTTAGAGAATTCGTATACGTATTGGAAGATGTTAAAAGTTGTAAGAGAAAGTTTAAGAGTTAGTTTACAAAAAAATGGATATGGAAGGAAATCAAATGAAAAGTATTAATGATGAATGTATAGAGGACAAAAGAAGGAATAACATAAAAGTACCAACAGTTGATTAATTGACGATATTAATTACCACCACGTCAGAATGATCTCAAGTACCGAGTGGGGTTCGAACGCAGGGACAGTACACGTGAACCCATGTTACTACCACTGAGCCATCTTTTGACGATATTAATTACCACCACGTCAGAATGATCTCAAGTACCGAGTGGGGTTCGAACGCAGGGACAGTACACGTGAACTCATGTTACTACCACTGAGCCATCTTTTGACGATATTAATTACCACCACGTCAGAATGATCTCAAGTACGGAGTGGGGTTCGAACGCAGGGACAGTACACGTGAACTCATGTTGCTACCACTGAGCCATCTTAACGGGCACTGGAAAGGGAGTTACATGTGTGTACTGTACGTGTTTTATTACGGTTTTTGAATAGGTAGTTGAAGGCAGGTTAGATAAAGGGTTGTCTGGAATATTGATGCCTGAAGTCTTTGTAAATATGTCTTGGTTATCAAAAAATCATTAAAAAAAGTAACATTTCGGCTTATAGTTTTTTGGAAAGTAGTTTTTTATATGAAATTAAATACTTAGTTAACTTTTATTTGAGTAAGTAAGTAAGTTTAGTAATTATTAGACTCATTTTTATTATTATGAGGTCATTTCATAGGTCTATTTTTCATCCCCTATCAGCGCCGGACACTTTTATCACTCACCTCATTTCACTTTGGCGCAAATGTTAGCAGACAATTTTATATCAACTTGCAATCGAGCCATGTCATTATTCGTCTCTGGAATGGCGTATTTATCATTACTTATCGTGTAACTGACCCTTAATTACTGACGGAGACTAATGGCGACGATCATTTCGCTGGATACGTGTCATCAGTTTGAGTCACGATTTAATCAGGTATCATGTGATGTTACCGAGTCGTGTGTGCCGCCGATGTTACGAGGGAATAACCGAGTGTCTGTTTGGACGCCTCGTGTTGTGTTTTTTATGCCGCATTTACACTCTTCATATTGCAGGGCTGTTGATGTGATGAGAGAGAGAGAGAGAGAGAGAGAGAGAGAGAGAGAGAGAGAGAGAGAGAGAGAGAGAGAGAGAGAGAGAGAGAGAGAGAGAGAGAGAGAGAGAGAGAGAGAAGAGAGAGAGAGAGAGAGAGAGAGAGAGAGAGAGAGAGAGAGAGAGAGAGAGAAAAAAAAAAAAACCTACACAAACAATAATACAGACAGACAGACAAACGAACAGACATTAATTTTAGTTATAATTTACGTATATATTTATTTCCTCATTTATTGCATTCGTTTTCTTCGTTACCTGGCGAGTGAAATAAGTGGCAAGAAACGAAACATTTTGATGATGAGCGAAATATGAATACAGTTGAACACACTCATTTCTACACAGGACGAAAATTAAGGTGCAAGTAATTAATCATGATAGTAATAATGACGTCACTCAAGTCATTGCTACTTATTAATTGGTCATCATATTTCATTATATGCAAAATAATTGTTAAATATTTCAAAAGGAAGGAGAAGAATATCGACGGGATGAATAATAGAAACACCGAATAAAGATGATAATTATGAAACAAAGTTGAAATAGAAGGAGGAAAAGGGAGAATGAAAAGGTCGATACACTGCTTCTAATAACCATAAGAGACAAAGTATAGTCTTTTCCATCACTTCCCCCCCCCCCCCCCCCCACACACATGAAACTTTCTGGACGTAGCTAAAATGGAAGATCCTCCTCCTCCTCCTCGTCCTCCTCCTCCTCCTCCTCTTCCTCTTCCTCTTCCTCTTCCTCCTCCTCCTCCTCTTCTTTCTATCCATTCCTTCATGAAAAAAAGGGAAAATAAGCTTACTTGGGTTTACTCAGTTTGCGAAGAGATGCTTTGGGTGTTCTTCAAGGTCATCCACAGCGTTAATAAGTTACTTTACCTGTCAAAAGAGAAACGATTATATATATTTCACATTATATAGCTATCATATTTCCCTCACTCCATATTTTTCTTGTACGGCATGTTAAAAATAGGAGTCCATGTTGTGGTTCCCGTCTGGTCAAGTTAAACATTGACCTATTATAATTATCTAATAAAAGGGTTTTTTATACAAATATAATTATTGTTGTTAGGTGAAAGAGAAAATGTTGTCAAAAATATTAATTGGCAAAAAGATTGAATGTTTTTCTTTACGAATAATTAATTAGTATAATCTTTCAGGAAAAGGAAATTTGTTCTAATTATGTGATTGAAAAATTATCACGCATATAAAAAAGTGTAAAATGAGACTATCATTTATGTGTGTGTGTGTGTGTGTGTGTGTGTGTGTGTGTGTGTGTGTGTGTATGTGTGTGTGTGTGTGTGTGTGTGTATATGTGTGTGTGTGTGTCCATCCAAAAACCGGTCTGCTATTCTTATATATTTTTTCCCTCGTACGTACACTTGCTTACACATTCATTTTTTTATGATTAAATTATATTATTCCCCCTTCACTCATTCTCTCCCTCTCCCTTGCTGTCTCTATTCTCTCCCTCTCCCTTGCTGTCTCTATTCTCTCCCTCTCCCTTGCTGTCTATTCTCTCCCTATCCCTTGCTGTCTCTATTCTCTCCCTCTCCCTTGCTGTCTCTATTCTCTCCCTCTCCCTTGCTGTCTCTATTCTCTCCCTCTCCCTTGCTGTCTATTCTCTCCCTATCCCTTGCTGTCTCTATTCTCTCCCTCTCCCTTGCTGTCTCTATTCTCTCCCTCTCCCTTGCTGTCTCTATTCTCTCCCTCTCCCTTGCTGTCTCTATTCTCTCCCTCTCCCTTGCTGTCTCTATTCTCTCCCTCTCCCTTGCTGTCTCTATTCTTTCCCTATCCCTTGCTGTCTCTATTCTCTCCCTCTCCCTTGCTGTCTCTATTCTCTCCCTCTCCCTTGCTGTCTCTATTCTCCCTCTCCCTTGCTGTCTCTATTCTCTCCCTCTCCCTTGCTGTCTCTATTCTCTCCCTCTCCCTTGCTGTCTCTATTCTCCCTCTCCCTTGCTGTCTCTATTCTCCCTCTCCCTTGCTGTCTCTATTCTCTCCCTCTCCCTTGCTGTCTCTATTCTCTCCCTCTCCCTTGCTTTCTCTATTCCCTCCCTCTCCCTTGCTGTCTCTATTCTCTCCCTCTCCCTTGCTGTCTCTATTCTCTCCCTCTCCCTTGCTGTCTCTATTCTCCCTCTCCCTTGCTGTCTCTATTCTCTCCCTATCCCTTGCTGTCTCTATTCTCTCCCTCTCCCTTGCTGTCTCTATTCTCCCTCTCCCTTGCTGTCTCTATTCTCCCCTCTCCCTTGCTGTCTCTATTCTCCCTCCCTTGCTGTCTCTATTCTCTCCCTCTCCCTTGCTGTCTCTATTCTCTCCCTCTCCCTTGCTGTCTCTATTCTCCCTCTCCCTTGCTGTCTCTATTCTCTCCCTATCCCTTGCTGTCTCTATTCTCTCCCTCTCCCTTGCTGTCTCTATTCTCCCTCTCCCTTGCTGTCTCTATTCTCTCCCTCTCCCTTGCTGTCTCTATTCTCTCCCTCTCCCTTGCTGTCTCTATTCTCTCCCTCTCCCTTGCTGTCTCTATTCTCTCCCTCTCCCTTGCTGTCTCTATTCTCTCCCTCTCCCTTGCTGTCTATTCTCTCCCTATCCCTTGCTGTCTCTATTCTCTCCCTCTCCCTTGCTGTCTATTCTCTCCCTCTCCCTTGCTGTCTCTATTCTCTCCCTCTCCCTTGCTGTCTATTCTCTCCCTCTCCCTTTGCTGTCTATTCTCTCCCTCTCCCTTGCTGTCTCTATTCTCTCCCTCTCCCTTGCTGTCCTCTATTCTCTCCCTCTCCCTTGCTGTCTCTATTCTCCCTCTCCCTTGCTGTCTCTATTCTCTCCCTATCCCTTGCTGTCTCTATTCTCTCCCTCTCCCTTGCTGTCTCTATTCTCCCTCTCCCTTGCTGTCTCTATTCTCCCTCTCCCTTGCTGTCTCTATTCTCCCTCCCTTGCTGTCTCTATTCTCTCCCTCTCCCTTGCTGTCTCTATTCTCTCCCTCTCCCTTGCTGTCTATTCTCTCCCTCTCCCTTGCTGTCTCTATTCTCTCCCTCTCCCTTTCTCCCACTTCCCTTCCCTCCTCACATCTCTGCTGGCCACGAAATGGTCTCCGCCGGATCTAATATTGCTCATGCGGCATTAGTAGTGCTTCTGTAATGCCAGTATTATAACGGTATGCCTTGATATGAGAACTATGCGTCTGATGGTGTTATTGCGGAATCAACGCTCCAGCCTCAGATATTGAACATGAAAAAGTGATTGAAATAATATCGTCCTTGAGAGAGATCAAAGGGAAAGGGTGTTAAGGGAATGTTAGGTCTGAAAAGGGTTTAGTCGCATATAAAAGGGTTTTACACCTTCGAAATTACTATTGAGCGCAGTTTCGTTGCATTTGAGGAGACATTTGTATCATAAACACTTCAGTCTGTATACAACTCAAAACAATGCCGTAGGAATGTCAAGAAAGAAGGAGTTTAACTGACAACTATAAACACATAGCATAGTAAGTAATAAGTATAATAAATATAAGTAAGTAAAATTTACAGTAAACACATTACATCAGAGTGACATTTGCAAGATACTCATTAACCAACGCAAGATATTAAAGTCATCAACACCTTCACAATATAATGACGAGGAGAGGACAGTGGAAGGACACAGCAGTAGAGACACAGCAGTAGAGACACAGCAGTAGAGACACAGCAGTAGAGACACAGCAGTACTTGAGAGTGAGGCAGCAGCAGGAACAAGAAATTAACGCCAATGCTAACGGGAGAACAACGGCAATAAGTAACAGGGAGAGCTTAGCAAGGCGACAACAGGAACGTAATATCCGTGACGGCGGCAACACGGCATCAATAACAGCGAGAGCCTTGCAGCGTGACAGCAAGAACCGCCATCAGAAACAGCATAAGGCGACACACGCAAGAAATCTTAACGCTGTGCCGAATATGACGATTTTTATTTGTGCGTGCAGCGAGAGAGAGAGAGAGAGAGAGAGAGAGAGAGAGAGAGAGAGAGAGAAGAGAGAGAGAGAGAGAGAGAGAGAGAGAGAGAGAGAGAGAGAGAGAGAGTCAGTGTTTTATCCGTGTCAGCCTTAAGATAGCTTAGACCTTGGACTATATCATGATCTTATATTGTAGTTTAATGCTTTGGCTAAGGAAAACAAATTAAAAGAGAGAGAGAGAGAGAGAGAGAGAGAGAGAGAGAGAGAGAGAGAGAGAAGAGAGAGAGAGAGAGAGAGAGAGAG
>JACEEZ010024570.1:145000-172500 GCA_016584305.1 Chionoecetes opilio
CTCTCTCTCTCTCTCTCTCCTCTCCCCCCTCTCTCCTCTCCCCCTCTCTCTCTCCTCTCTCCTCTCCTCTCTCTCTCTCTCCTCTCTCTCTCTCTCTCTCTCTCAAGTTTCTAGTTTTGTCCTTGACTTATTGTTTCATAGATGAGACATTTTTGATTAGATTTTTATTATTATATTGTTTATTATTATTATTTTTAATAGACGAATATTATTATTTAATTTTTTTTTTTTTTCTTGAGAATTTTTATTGTTATTTGAAGGAGGATTATTTTGACTGGGGAAGAGTAAGACAGATAAGACAAAATATTGAGATCCAGAATGAACTCAAACAGCGAGCGGGGTACGAAGGCAGGGACGTTGCTTGCCGCCGCTGTGTACATACATAGTCATTCCGCCACCACCACCACTACTACCACCTAACATAAACTATAAATTCACGTTCAAACACTTACTTTTCACGTTCCTCGCTCTCTCTAAGGGTTCACGAAGTCCTTATGTGCCCTTTAAGCCTCACTGGGTTATTCCACATACAAAATAAACACTTAAAACGGTAAAATAAAGAAGGTCGATAGGCTGCGGGCACAACACGAAATCCTACACATGTGCTAATGACTAACCCTCGACTTAGTTTGCTTAAATTACTTATTTTTTAGATTACTTATTTCAGGGGTGGCAATAGTAAGACAAATAAATGATGTATATAAAGGAATTACTTTGTTTTGTGTTTGTCATGTATTTGCGGTTTTATTCCTATGTTGTCGAAGTGATTGTATGTGAAGCGTCGACTTGATGTATGACTTTTGTTGCATATTCATGTATTTTTATTTTTAGTAGGTGAATCTTACCTCTGCACTATGTATTATATAGACAGGTATCTATTTATCTGAAAACTTACAAATTGTTAAGAAAAAATATTGTTATCGTAATATTTGACCGACTGACTGACTGACTGACTGACTGACTGACTGACTGACTGACTGACTGACTGACTGACTGACTGACTGACTGACTGACTGACTGACACACTCACTCTCTCTCTCTCTCTCTCTCTCTCTCTCTCTCTCTCTCTCTCTCTCCTTTTCCTCTCCTCTCTCTCTCTCGCATCATCTCCTCTCTTCTCTCCTCTCTCTCTCTCTCTCTCTCTCTCTCTCTCTCTCTCTCTCTTATATATATTTAACAGCATAAAAACAAAAGATCTGTTGACGATAAAATAAAATAAAGTGTCACCTACATAACAAAAAATAACCAAAATGCACACATACACACATACACATACATACATACAGACGCATACCTGAGAGCACCCGCACCCCCTACCTAATTATTACCTGTGCTGGAGGTGTTGTGGGCAGGTGAGAGGGAGGGGGGGGGAGGGGGAGCAGGCGTGGCAAGTCCATAAAATTCACACTTATCACACACTAAACTGGCTACGTAGGAAGGTGGAAAGTGGAGGGTTGGAGGGAGGAGGAGGAGGAGGAGGAGGAGGAGGAGGGGCGTGGCTGGGAAGGTGTGAAGTATTAAACGCAAGGTGACAGCTAACCACTCCTGTCCAATCTATACCTGGTTTTCGTCGGCTACCCATTCTTGCCCGCCTCTACCTCCTCCCCCCCCTCCTCCCTGCGCCCCCCACCCCCTCCCTATACGCCCCCCCACCCCCTTCACCCTGCCATCCCCCACCATCTCCCCCCTTCCACCATCTCCCACCCTGGTACACTTGTTGAATACCTAAATAATAATGCTTAAGGCACCTACAAACCTTACAACCTTACACATATCCATCGCAATAATAACAATAATGATAATAATAATAATGGTGATAATAACAATACAGTTTCTTGACCACCATAAATAGTTGATGATATACTTGTTGTTGTTTTCAAAGTCTCCGTTCTATGGACTTCATTATTTGACTTCGATTTCTCCATCTAGTTTGCTCTTCCATTAAGCCCTCCCTCCCCCCCTTCCCTCCCTTTATCAGCCTCCAGTCTCCCTTCTCACATAGCAATCTCCCTCCTTCCTGTTAATCCCCTAAGTTGTCTACGAATCAGCCTCTCTCCTCTCTCTCTCTCTCTCTCTCTCTCTCTCTCTCTCTCTCTCTCTCTCTCTCTCTCTCTCAACACTCATATGTTTCTTACGATCTTATTAATTTTCATATTTCCTCATTGCTCAAGACTCATCCTCCTTACCTGGTCTCATTTTCGGGTTCTTATGAGTTCCATTTCATGTCTCTTGCTGCTAATACCACCTCATCCTTCTTCATTAATCATTTCTTTCCCTCTTGTCCTATTCTTTCCCCTCCCTTCTTTCCTTCCTTCTTGCTATCATTATTTCGTTTTCCAGTCGTCCTTTTTTCCTCTCCCTGCAGTAACAATTCTTTCCTTCCAGTCCTCCTCCTCCTCCTCCTCCTCCGCCGCCTCCTCCTCCTCCTCCTCCTCCTCCTCCCCTCCTCCTCCTCCTCCTCCTCCCTCCTCCTCTTCCTCTTCCTCTTCCTCCTCCTCCTCTTCTTCCTCTCTCTTCCTCTTCCTCCTCTTCTTCCTCTTCCTCTTCCTCTTCCTCTTCCTCCTCTTCCTCCTCCTCCTCCTCCTCCTCCTCCTCCTCCTCCTCCTCCTCTCCCTAGCGATACGAAGACGACGAAAGCATGAATAATATCGCTGACTATTTGGTGGCAAACGGTTCTGCCATAAATCAGTTGTGCCGTTCAATTAAGGCGGACAATAACTTCACTCCAGGATTTAATTAAATTTGGTTTATATCGCGTCTGTATCCTCTAAAATGTCGGCCATTAGCGCTGCATTAAAAAAAAGAAAAAGGAAAAAAGCTTAGAAAAGAGAAAGAAAAAAAGTTTCATCTTGGAAAAAATATCATTAATGAAACATTCGTAGGGTTTTCACAAGCTGGTTTGACGATGACTCAAGTTGTTAAACCCTTGAGACTCGTAACGTAATTTTTATAATATAACCCCCATTAGACGATTTTAATGATAAGATAAGATTTTCATCCTATCTAGACACTTTGCAAGTACCAACTACAAGGTTATTGACTATACAAAGCGCCGCCACGTCAGCACGAACTAGGCGGACTCGAACCGATTTTAATGAACATAAGCAATATTATATAGATATGACCTGTTTAATATCCTTGTCCATTAGCTAATTTAGTTTACTTAGTTACTTTTTCGTAATGTTATGGCTAATAAGAGACGATTTCATATAGCAAAGGAAAGATCCGGGCGTGAAGGGGTTAAATCTGGTCCAGTGTGTATACGTGATATTAATTGGAAAGTTACACAAGATTTATGAAAGGCTCCTTGTTGCTGTATTGAATCGGCTATTGTATTACTGCTGTTTATGGTCTTGCTCTTGTTCTGTGAGGCTTTTGTCCCCCTTCCTTTTCTTTTTTTATGGGATGGTGTCCACCATTCCCGCATCAGTCAGTGTCCTTCTCGCACCCCCCTTTTCTTCCGCCCTCCTCTTCTTCCACTCTCCTCCTGTTTCCTTCATCATCCCTCCTTCCCCTCTCCTTTCTTCCTCTCCCCCCCCTCCCTTCCCCTCTCCACCTCCTTCTCCTCCTGCTTATCCTCTCTCTCCTCTCTCTCTTCCTTTCTCTCCTCTCTTCCTCTTCTCTCCCTCTCTCTCTCCTCCTCCCAACCCCTCACTCCCATCCCTTCTCTCTCTCTCCATACTCTCTCCTTCTCTCCTCCTGCCAGACATGGTACTCTCTCTCTCTCTCTCTCTCTCTCTCTCTCTCTCCTCTCTCTCTCACGAAGTATCTCTCATCGAATTGAATTCTCTCAAGTTCCTCCCAGTCTTCTACTCTTTTTTCGATCTTTGGGGTTTCTCTCTCTCTTCTCTCTCTCTCTCTCTCTCTCTCTCTCTCTCTCTCTCAATCTCTAAATTCTCTATAAATTCTATCTCTACTCGTTCTTATCATACTTTGTTCTCTCTCTCTCTCTCTCTCTCTCCTCTCTCTCTCTCTCCTCTCTCTCCTCTCTCTCTCTCTCTCTCTCTCTCTCTCTCTCTCTCTCTCTCTTCTCCACACACACATTTTCCCTGCAAAGTTTCCCCTGTCTCACTTTATTGTTGTATTGCTCAAGTTTGTCTAATTGCCTCGGTAGTTACTGTAATGACACTTATAACTTAAAACATTGGAGATATATAATGCAAGTTTTTTTGTTTTGTTTTTACATATACAGAAAGGAGCACAAGTTGTTATTATTGAAACACTGTCTCCCGCTAACGATGCAAACTACGCATAACACCACACAATTACAATTATAGGCCGCACATAACACTCAAGCTCGTTACACCTAACACTATACCGTTTTCCAACACTATACTTTATCGCACCGCACTGTACCACACACCATACCACACTACACCACACCATACCAGACAAATCATCGATATATGGAACACTGTGTTACCTAACCAATTAAAGTGCAATATTAAATCCCAGATAATCCGTCAGCAGGTGTATCCGTGTATCCGTGTAATCCAGGTGAACACGGTGTTTATCACAAGTGCTGGAGATGTTGTAAGGGAAGGAGGAGGAAGAGGAAGGAGGAGGAAGGAGGAGGAAGGAGGAGGAAGAGAGGGAGAAGAGGAGAGGAGGAAGGAGGAGAAGGAGGAGGAAGAGAGAGAGAGGAGGAGAGGAGAAGGGAGAGGAGGAAGAGAAGAGAGGAGAGGAGGGAGAGGAGGTGTTGTAAGGGAAGGAGGAAGAAGAGAAAGGAGGAGGAAGGAGGAGGAAGAGAGGAGGAGAGGAGGAGAGGAGGAGAGGAGGGAGGAGAGGAAGAGTATCTGAGGTAACAACAGTGATCGATACGAAGCATAATGGTAAAGAATTGCCTTCACCAAAACAATTCAATAACGGGACACGACCACCTCTCTTTTCTCTCTCACTTTTCTTTCTTACTTTCTTTCTTTTTCTTTCTCTACACAGGTATTCATCATGTCTTCCCCGCCGCTTGGGCAACACCTGACCTGACCTCATGTTTTTGCCT
Organism: Chionoecetes opilio; assembly: GCA_016584305.1. Classification (NCBI taxonomy): domain Eukaryota; kingdom Metazoa; phylum Arthropoda; class Malacostraca; order Decapoda; family Majidae; genus Chionoecetes; species Chionoecetes opilio. Next base: position 150,000 of record JACEEZ010024570.1, read on the forward strand.
TGACATTTACTTCTATTCTTTAAGCTTACCGAAGTGTGACGATGCATGTATTATAAATCTCGTTAGAATATTGAAACCTTACGTCGGATGTTTATTTATTTACTTAATTTATTTATCTTACTGAGAAATCACCAATCTAAAAAAAACACTAAGTGTGAGACCTAATGAGAAAACCTGATGATTTACGAGACAAATATAAGCAAAAAAAAATACACTAAGAATAATAAACACGAACTGCAAGGAGGAGGAACAGCTTAGAATAAAAATAATAATAAAAAGTATAATTCTAACAATATAATACTATAAATATAAATAGTTTTATAGTTTTAAGTTTTTTTAGTATAGTTTAACAATAATAAACTTACAAAAAACCACAATAAGAAAAAGTTTAAGACAAAGAGCATCAATATTATAAGGTCATTGATGCATGCGAGTGGCGTTACAAGAGGCGAGTCCAAGGCTATAGGCAATGGATATACCGGGTGGTAAATGAACACCCCATGTCCAGCGGGTGATTGATGGCCTCCAGGCAAAACAAGTGAGGTATGAGAGGGAGCTAATGCGTGGTAAGTGCTCGCCGGGAAAATGTATGTGTTCTCCATTATCCTGAAGTATTTGTGGCTACTTTACGAGTCATTTTGTTTAGTGTTATAATGGGTTGTGTGAATGTTGTTGTTTATTGTGGTGGTGATGGATGTGTTTTGTGTGGGTGGGGGGGGGGGGGGGGGGGGGCGTTGTGTGTGTGTGTGTGTGTGTGTGTGTGTGTGTGTGTGTGTGTGTGCTTTGTGTGTGTGTGTTATCTGTTGGTGCGTGGATAGATAGAGATACAGAGAGCAGAGAAAGAGAGAGAGAGAGAGAGAGAGAGAGAGAGAGAGAGAGAGAGAGAGAGAGAGAGAGAGGTATAAGTAGGTGGAGTTTAGCTATCATTATCGTTGTTACTTATTTGCTTTTCTCACACACACTGTCTCTCTCTCTCTCTCTCTCTCTCTCTCTCTCTCTCTCTCTCTCTCTCTCTCTCTCTCTCTCTCTCTCTCTCTCTCTCTCTCTCTCTCTCTCTCGTATTGTACCACATACACACGCACACACACATCCATTACTCTCAAAACTGCTTCTGCTAATGATGCCACTCTGCGGAAATTTGATTGGCAATTCGGTAATGTTCTTCGCCCGAGAAATAGTTGACATTGTTTTTCAGGAAGGGCCATTTGCTTGTGTCCACCTGCCAATTTTGTAATAACTACCTGCAAATGACTTCATAATGGGTTCCAAGAGTCACACTAACACTCCATTAAAACATCATTATCAATACATTATAAGTGTAATGGAAAGCGAATGACGTTAGCCTGATCTCAAAAAATAGTTGTACGATGTGAAATCAGCCGCTGTTGATGGTGTCCTCATAATGTTTGCCTCATAATGCTTCAATGAGACTAAATTTGAATGGAAGGGAATTTGTCGGAGCGTATTGGGAACCGCATCATGAGAGTGGCTGCCCGTGCACTCTTAATTTTAGGCCTTGTATTGAATAAAAGGGTACAAATTGAGCCTTAAAATGGTAGGTTTTGTGGTTTAGTTTAACGAGGGAGGAGGAGAGGACATAACAAGACTATAGTATAATAATGATGTGATAAAATTAAACTGTACAAAAATTATGATAAGGAAAATGAGGCAACCTGGACACGTTTCGACATGTTCTTGATGGTGAAGTAATGATGTGATGGTGATGATAGTGAAGGATAGATACAGTTTACAAGGTTGTGTTGGTGGTGATAGTTATAGTGGTTATAGTGAAGATTAAGTAGTCATGGGTAGACAGTGTGGAGAAAGTAATTGAGGTTAATGAGTTTTGTAATAGTTATTGTGGTGGTGACATGGGTAGTGGTGGTGATGGTGGTGGTGATGGTGATGAGGGGTTGTAATAATGATGTGTGAGCTCAACTACACCAAACAATTAGTTGAAAAAGTTACATTCATTAGGTGTTACAAGGAAGTACATTTGTTGTTGGTCTTGAACATTCGTCATAATTGATTTTATACGTTACTTAACTACCATATGTTACATTCTCTCTCTCTCTCTCTCTCTCTCTCTCTCTCTCTCTCTCTCTCTCTCTCTCTCTCTCTCTCTCTCTCTCTCTCTCTCTCTCTCTCTCTCTCTCTCTCTCTCTCTCTCTCTCAGCCAAAAACAGGAAATAGAATCTTTTATCTCTATTGCCTCGTGGACATGTGATGTTAGTTAATCAGGCCCAGACCAAGGCAGGGTGAATACTGAGTTGTTGCCACACCCTTCTTCACCCTGTCTTACCCTCTCTTACGACCCCTTCACCCTCTCTTATTATATTTTCCTTATACCTTACAAATTCACCCTGTTTATTGTTACGTCCCTCTATTCACCCTATTCACTCACCCTTCCTTGACCTTACTTCACCCTGTCTCACCCTCTTTCACCCTCTATTATTCTATTATTCTCATACCTTGTACAAATTCACCCTGTTTATTGTTACGTCCCTCTATTCACCCTATTCACTCACCCTTCCTTCACCTTACTCCATCCTGTCTCACTTTCCTTCACCCTTTCTCACCCTATCACCCTCTCATATTCAACTTTCCTCATATCTTGTCCAAAGTTACCCTGTCTAAATATTACTTCCTGCTATTCACCCTATTTATATTATGTTCTATTCAACCCTAATCCATTCACCCTAAGTCACTATATATCACTCTGCTTTACCTCTCTACCCTTGTTTTATGGGTTCTTTTTTATACCACTAAATGCCATTTGTTACTTAATGTTGACTTATATAAGTGAATTATATTTTAATACTGTTGAAAATATTACTGTAACTACTTCATATGTATGCCATGTATGTGTGTGTGTGTGTGTGTGTGTGTGTGTGTGTGTGTGTGTGTGTGTGTGTGTGTGTGTGTGTGTGTGTGTGTGTGTGTGTGTGTGTGTGTGTGTGTGTGTGTGTTTGTCATGCGTGTCCTCTAAATATACCAAACGACAAAATGAAACACAAATACAAGACCCTGAATTGTATCCCACACAAAGAAAACAAAGTAATAATGAGACACATACCACTGCCCTCTTTTTTCCCCTCTCCGTCTGCGTCCCTTCAGATCACCTCCTTGCCCTACAATGTTATCGGCAGGAAGTACCACCGGCCTCACATTACCTCGGAGTCCCAAACCCATTTATTTTCATGGCGATTCTCAGAAGTATTCCTCCGTGATCTGGGTAACTAAGGAGGAGGAGGAGGAGGAGGAGGAGGGAGGAGGGGGGGGGGGGGGGGGGGGAGGGGGGGGGGGGGGGGGGGGGGGGGGGGGGGGGGGGGGGGGGGGGGGGGGGGGGGGGGGGGGGGGAGGGGGGGAGGGAACAAGGCTAAAAAAAAAGTCAGCCGGGTGATGGGATTTTTTTTTTAGGCCTTGTTCGTCCCGCCTCCTCCTCGCTCCGCCTCCTCCTCCTCGGCTACCTAGCTGCTTCCTTCCTCCTACCTCCTCCATCCTATTCCTCTTTCTTCCTCCTCCTTCTCCTCCTCCTCCCTCCTCCTTCCTCCTCCTCTCCTCCTCTTCTTCCTCCTCCTCTCCTCCTTCCTCCTCCCCTCCTCCTCCTCCTCCCTCCTCCTCTTCTTCCTCCTCCTTCCTCCTCCTCCTCCTCCTCCTCCTCTCCTCCTCCTCCTCCTCCTCTTCCATTAGGTAAGGATAACAAGGGTAACTATTATTTTCCTTCTCGTTCTGCCTCTCTCTTTAGTTAATTATCCTATTCATTTCTAGTCGTCCATTTGGTTATATTAATTAATTGGAACTGGAAGTATTTTCTCTACATTTAGTTTATCATCAGTTATAACTTTGATCTACCAAAATGATAATAGAAAAAAAGCAATTTGAATTTTTTTGTATTTTTTTCCCCATACTTTTTCTCCCCCTCCTTTGGCTCTCCCTTGCTAATTAATGTTAATGTCAACCCTCACTGCATCTCTCCCACGCATATTCATCCCATATTTCACCCTGTAGTTCCCTATTAAGTCTCCCACGTGAAGGGCATCGGTAATATAATCAAAATTAATCTTTACTTTACGTTATCAGTATACTCCCTTCCCTCCTGCCCTTCCCTTGGTCTTATTATACCTTCAATACCTCTCTCTCTCTCTCTCTCTCTCTCTCTCTCTCTCTCTCTCTCTCTCTCTCTCTGTATGTGCCTTTCCCCTTCCTATCTTTTTTATGTATCTAAACGACTTCATTTTCGCTGTCCATACAAGTCCGTGCTTCTCTTTTGAGCAGCTAGTCACAGGGGGGCTTTCAGGTGAGTGGGACCTACGCAGGGGTCACAGGGGGGCTTTCAGGTGAGTGGGACCTACGCAGGGGTCACAGGGGGGCTTTCAGGTGAGTGGAACCTACGCAGGGGTCACAATGGGTTCGATATAGAGGCTGGTTGAGTCTTTTTCTAGAAGGACACTTGATAAAGATAATATACAATCCTTTTATGACGTGGAAAGAACTGGAAAAAAAGTAATTTGCAACGTTGGATAAAGACGTGATCGGCGTGTTTGTGTTAGTGGTGTGTGTGTGTGTGTGTGTGTGTGTGTGTGTGTGTGTGTGTGTGTGTGTGTGTGTGTGTGTGTGTGGTCTTATCAAGCTTAAGTATTATAGCTTTTTGGAATCCGTATCACGTTCTCAAGTTGTTTCTTTTGATATGGTTTTGTAAAAGTAAACGTAAAAGGTCCCAACATTTCCTTTGTTCAATTACGAACTTCAATCTCTTAACGCCATCATACTTATCGTGCGAAAGAAAAACATGACCTGAACGTGTATTAGCGAAATCGTATCCTTGAACACAAATCTGAGGGTTCAATACATGACGGTATAAGAGACAAACTTTTGTGACAAGATTAGAAGTTAATCATAAGTAGAGCATAATCATGTCATACGTCAATAATCATAAATCATAAGAAAAAAAGCAATTACCAACTTACCAACTTACCCACCTACACACACACCCACCCACACACACACACACACACACACACACCCACACACACACCCACACACACACACACACACCCACACCCACACCCACACCCACACACACACACACACACACATACAAGTAATAATCCTCTTACTTATTTTTTCCTTATGTCCTGTGACGCATTTTCCAACTCCACAACGTCAAGAGCCTCAAATAAACGTCAACCTTTCACCAGACACAACAACTACCGAACAATATTTGACCACTAAGACTGTGCGTGGAATATTGGAACCTGGCATTGGTCGTGTGCTTGTTCGTGGATTTGCAGACGCAGACAGAACAGGAGGAGGAGGAGGAGGAGGAGGAGGAGGAGGAGGAAGGATGTTGGTGGCTTTCAGTTTATGTAATATGAAAGTGATTATGATATGCCAGCTTTTTCCTTTTTTTGTTTTGTTTTCTTGCGTAAGTGTTGCTGTTTTTGTTCACTTTTACAAGAAAGAAAGAGGGCAATATATATTCTCTCTCTCTCTCTCTCTCTCTCTCTCTCTCTCTCTCTCTCTCTCTCTCTCTCTCTCTCTCTCTCTCTCTCTCTCTCTCTCTCTCTCTCTCTCTCTCTCTCTCTCTCTAACGCAATTATTTCTACTCTCCTGCCAAATTTATCGGTCCTACAGCAATGGGTCCTCGTTCTTACCAACCACAACAAGAATATCATTACTTTCTTTCCTTGTATTCAGTGTTATAATAATACCTCGATTCCCCCTTGCATTCCTTCCCTCAGGATTCTCTTAGGCATTACATTCTTGCGTTAAGAGTTACGACCAATAATAGTAAATTGACCTTAATATTCTAAAGGGTAATGGATCGTAAGAGGTATCGTTAAGGTATCGTAAAGAGAAACACATGACTTGAATCACCCTTCAATCACGTTAATATTACACCAAGAATGCGAGTCACCAAGAGCTTAGCAAATTATTCAAGGCGTAGCGATTGTAATTACTTTTAAATAAGGTTGTATTATACGCCTCCAAACCTCTCTCTCGTACCGCATAACAATGACCCCCCCATCGCCCCCCTATTCCCCCCCCCTTTCTCGCCCCCCGCCTGCCGCACACTGCCATTTTGTTACCAATGTTATTTAACGCCTCCATAACTCTGCGTCCCGGGTTATCCCTCACCCCCTCTCCCCTGTCTCCTATTCCTATCCCTGTTTTACCCATCCCTCTCCCCTGTCGATCTACTGCTGCTGTTGCTTCTGCTGCATTCAGACTCGCCTCAAGAACGCCTAATCTGCAATGACACGTAATTTTCCACCTATTCAGTCGCCTCTCGCCGCGTCATGGCTGGACCCTGAACGATGGTTGTGACTCTGCCGATGTCTTGACGAAGCTGCTATATTGCGTCTCCCCTCCCCTGCCTTCCCCTGCCCTCCCCTGTTCTTCCCCTGCTCTCCCCTGCCCTCCCCTGCGTGTGTTTACATCCCGTGTTTGCAAGGGATCGGGTCTGTCTATGAATGCACAGCGATAATGGCAATACACAGAACTAATTACCACACAAGTGTTTGTTTTTCATTATGGCCTACACTGCTTCTGCTGCAAAAAACCGCCAAGCCCACAAAACAATAGTAAAATCTGCCTAATAAATACAACTGTAGAAGGCTTCAGAGGGCTCGTGGGAACTTCGCCTCTACGGCCCTGGTGCAGATGGTCACATGTTGCCTGTCGGGACACATGTGGTTAAGGTTTGTAATGCTGAAAATCGATTTAACGCATCGTTACCACAATTAATTAAATATAAACATTCTAATTTTACGCTGATGTTACACAAACGTCATATACACGGGCGCCGGGCGAGGGTAAAGTGACTCCTGCGGGGGGAGGACACAGAGGGGAAAATACTCTGCTTTGTCCTCCTCTATGGAACACGATGCTTGAAATTACGCTTTGCATAATAATTCATCCCCACTATTGTAATTAAAATTGCTACGGTGTAGTACTTTATAGGCAACGGGGGACAGGCGGACGCGTGCGCGCACTCAAATATGCAAACTCACGCACGCAAATGCATGCACGCACTCACGCTACCTCGCACCCACACTGATGTCCACATTTCACCCATAGGGGTGTACTCATAATAATAAAATTCCTTACATATATAATAGGCAGCGCACACGCACGCACACACACACACACACACACACACACACACACACACACACACACACACACACACACACACACACACACACACACACACACACACACAAAAGCGGTCCCATTAACATAAAAAAAGCCACCTTGACAACAATACACACACACACACACACACACACACACACACACAACACAATGAGACACACACAATAGTCACCAACAGTCCCATACTTATATGCAGGCGGTATTCAGAATTTAATTACCCTGAACTATTTCCACGAGGCACTTCAGGGATTTTTGGCTTAATTGCCTATTACGAGTATAGTCATGCGAGACTCTAATTATTTGCTACATAATTGAACGCTTGACACCCACCGCGTTCATACATGCATACTATTTTTTAATTTAATATTCTTAATTGGACGTTTGCTGCTGGTCTGTACACAATGAGTGTCTTTTTATAAACCTGTTTTAGACCGCCTGTTTCACCCTTATACCTGAGAGCCACGGAAACGACCATTTGCAGCCTTAGGGAAGAGGAACGTAAGAGCGATACTCACCCCCTGTAAAAACGTGGCTCAGATACTGCTATTTATCGACGGGCTCATTAAATCTTCTCTCTGATTATGCTAATTAGTATTCTCCTGAAGATCGGATGTTGGGAACCGAAATCATGTATTTATCATAGAGGGTTCCGATTCGCTTGTTAGTTGATTGCTGTTTTGTGGATTATACAGAGTGTTCCTCTGCGCTGGTAAGTCTGTAGCCATCGTATGTTCTTTATTTTACGTATGTATTTTTCTATATAATAAAATCACGTAGAAGACGACCAATAAAAATCACACAAAAAATAAAAGAAATAAGGTAACAGGCGAGGGATTTGCATTGGGGAAAAGTGGAGAAGATTGGGTTATGAAGAAAGAAAGAGGAGGAGGAGGAGGAGGAGGAGGAGGAGGAGGAAGGAAGAACTGTCATGACTCCGTTTCTAATTTGATAGCGAAGAGAAGCAGCAGATATGGACTCTCTTTGGATTGGACAGCGTAAGTGAAATGTCAGACTCACCATTTACTACATTTTCGAGAGAGAGAGAGAGAGAGAGAGAGAGAGAGAGAGAGAGAGAGAGAGAGAGAGAGAGAGAGAGAGAGAGAGAGAGAGAGAGAGAGAGAGAGGAGAGGAGAGAGAGAGGAGAGAGAGAGAGAGAGAGAGAGTAACGAACATGAGAGATAACCAAAGGAAGGAAGAAGAGGAGGAGAAGGCTGCCGAGGAGGAGGAGGGTCAATAAAAAAAAAACTAATAGCAAAAACCAAGAAATAAAAAACATAAACTTGACATTAAATGAAAGATACCGAGAAGAAGGGAAAGAAAAGGATAAGAGAAGTCAAGGAGAACAAAGTGGAGAATAAGGAGGAAATGTAATAGGATGAAGAGGAAATGGAGGAGAAAGACAATTAGATAGAGAAGAAAGGAGAGGCGGAAGATGAGGTGGTAAAAGAGGAAGTGTGGGATGAAGAGGATGTAGCTAAAGAAGGAGAGGAAGAGGAGGGCGAAAAAGATGTTCAGAAGAGGAGGAAAAAGAGGTGTAGGATAAAGAAAAGGATGAATAGAGAGACATAAGAACAGAAGAGAAAGATGAAGGGGTACAAGAGACAATGAGAAGAACCATAGCAAGTAGGAGATATGCCAAGTATTTCAACCTCGAAGTGACTTGTGGTTCCTCTTCGGCGCCTTCTGCAAATTTAGAGATGGAGGTCGCCAGAGGGTCGTCAGTGGCGTCTCCAGGGGCGTGGCGGGACGTGCTGCCTCTTAATAATATCCACCTTGCACTTAGACTCCTCACAGGTGGATAATCGAGCAACGCAGATGTTAAAGGAAAAAAAAACAAGAAACGTAGATCAGATGAGCAGTTTTGTTTTTCTGCATAGGATTGTATTGATCAGTATTTTTCTTTCCATTTCAATTTTGTGTCATTTCTATCCCTTCATTGTTTCCGTCATTGATCTTGGTTTGTTTGGGTTCTGATTAAAAAAAAAAAATTATGATAATGAAGGAAAAAAAAATCAGATGAGAGCAGTTTGGTTTTCTGGGTTTGTATTTATCATTATTTTCCTTCTTTTATGTAATTTCTATCCATTCATTGTTCTTTTCCGTCATACATCCAGGGTAGTTTTGGTTCTGATTTATATATGTTTCGTGTTTTATGAATGAAAAGCGACTCACTCAACGAAATCATTAGTACCACCTCAAATTCCACTAATCCTGTTCACCTTGATTTCTGTACAGGTAACATAACAACGAGTGAACATAGTGACTCATAAGTCTTGACGACGTGAGTACCTCGATCAGTCATTAGCTGGATCATAGCCTTTGAAGGATTATGACCTGTAAACAAACACTGGGCGAATACACATGTTCAACTCACCTCTACGCCCCATGCCCTTCCATACCTCCATACCTCCCTTCTCTCTCCTTCCTCTCCTTCTCTCCCTCCACCAGCCACACCATACCTCCATACCTCCCTTCTCTCTCATTCCTCTTATTCTCTCCCTCCACCAGCCACACCATACCTCCATACCTCCCTTCTCTCTCATTCCTCTTATTCTCTCCCTCCACCAGCCACACCATACCTCCATACCTCCCTTCTCTCTCATTCCTCTTATTCTCTCCCTCCACCAGCCACACCATACCTCCATACCTCCTTCTCTCTCTCCTTCCTCTCTCCACCAGCCATACGATCCTAAAGAACACCTTAAGCAAGTACGCAAACACATTGACGGTAAATCGGCCCAGGTGCTGCCAACGCCTCCCCTTCCTTCTTCCCTCTCTCCATTCCTCCCTCCCTCCCCTTCTATACTCCTCCTTCCCCTTCTATACTCCTCCATCCCCTTCTATACTCCTCCTTCCCCTTCTATACTCCTCCTTCCCCTTCTATACTCCTCCTTCCCCTTCTATACTCCTCCTTCCCCTTCTATACTCCTCCTTCCCCTTCTATACTCCTCCTCCCTTCTATACTCCTCTCCCTTCTATACTCCTCCCTTCCCCTTCTCATACTCCTCCTTCCCTTCTATACTCCTCCTCCCCTCTTACCCTTCCTCTATACTCCTCCTTCCCCTTCTATACTCCTCCATCCCTTACCTCCCTCCCACCAGCACACAATCAGGTCCATTCCACGGAACCTCCCAGACACACCCCACTGTTTGGATTCTAAAATTGGCTATAAGAGTGAGGACAAAGAGGAGGCGGGGACGGATTTCCCCTGCCAACCAACATCCATTCGCCTTGCCCCTGCCATCCCCCCCTTGCCCCTACATCCCTCCCACTTACCCCTACCATCCCCTTCACCCCCCTACACCCCTACACACACATATGTACACCTCACGCATCATTAAAACACTGTGAGCTTATATGGGGTCATTTTCTCCACTGATTATGCATGAATGTATAAATCAGCCATGAAATCGTTCGTTATAATGCAACCTATTAATCAGAACTGGACGCTTGGGTCGTATGCTGAAAATAATGAGTCCCCAAAAAAAGGAGAAAAAAAAATCCCTGATGATGATAATGATGGGTATGATGGTGATGATTTATAAATATCTCTAAATAATTATCCTTCTCGGCCGCTCTAAACGACCTTCGCTTGTTTAATGAGGAGTTTCTGTTGCACTCGTCTAATGGTTTAAATCGCCGGCTGAATTTAGTATCTCATTACTGATAATGTAGTGCGAAGTTTATGATGATCACGGCGACTGTTAGTGTTCTGTTTTATACCACAGCCGTTTTCCCTCCTCACCCTCCCACTCCAGTCACTCCTTAGCATCTCCCCATCCTCTATCCTTCCTTCCTCCCCCTCCCCCTCCATTCACTCCTCAGCGTCTCCCTAACCACTATCCTTCCCTCCTTCACCACCACTACCATCACCACTCCCTTTACATCACCCTCCCACTCCATTCACTTCTCAACGTCTCCCTAACCACTATCCTTCCCTCCTTCACCACCACTACCATCACCACTCCCTTTACATCACCCTCCTACTCCAGTCACTCCTCAGCATCTCCCTAACCACTATCCTTCCCTCCTTCACCACCACTACCATCACCACTCCCTTTACATCACCCTCCCACTCCATTCACTCCTCTGCGTCTCCCTAAACACTATCCTTCCCTCCTTCACAACCACCATCACCACTTCCCTTACATCAACCTCAAAGGGACTGTTATTTCACCGATTTTTCGTTAGTTGAGTCCACTTGAAGCTTCACTCAGCTCAAACAAGTAAAAACACTCCTTAAACTATAGGTATGCGCGCCTATAAAGAGTAAATACAAATAGCTTAAGACGCCATCCCTTAGGAACGCCTTAAACGCAAGAAACGTCATGTAGCCAAAAGTCCAACGTTTTTCCTCTCGTGTACACAACATTAGAACCAAACTCGAGGAATCTCAGCAAAGATAAACAACCTAAAGTCCGCTCATGTTTTTACGGCGGGAGTAGAGGACGCGAGCTCGAGACCCGGTGCCAAATTGCGACCATTGTGAAATCTTGTTATTTTTGTAGCGTGCCCCTGATGCCCACAGCCGATCCTAATTAAAAATGATTAAATTCCATTGTGGCGCTGATGACGAGTGTGGACTTTATAACCAAATCCCATCATCCCTCGCCGACTCAGGGTGGCGAGGGGAGAGACTAGAGGGAGGGGCCAGTGAGGCTTTTGTGAGGGAGTTTACGATTCAGAAAAGGGCTGAGTGAAGGGCATGAGGGGGGGAGGCGTGGAGTGAGGCAGGGTACGTACTTGAAGTGTTGGAAGAATCAGTTAGGAATGTGTGGGTATGAGAGGAATGATGACAAATGTTGTGGATATGTTGGGCACAAAAGCCTTAGTAGTAGTAGTAGTAGTAGTAGTAGTAGTAGTAGTAGTAGTAGTAGTAGTAGTAGTAGTTAGTAGTAGTAGTGATGGTGGTAGAAGTAGTAGTAGTAGTAGTAGCAGTAGTGATGGTGGTAGAAGTGGTAGAATAAGTGTAAAGCATGCAAGGAGTGAAACTGTCGGCGGTGTAGAAGTGACTGTGTGTGTGTGTGTCACTGTGTGTGTGTGTGTGTGTGTGTGTGTGTGTGTGTGTGTGCGTGTGTGTGTCAGTCAAAGAGAGAGTCGAGCTGGGCGTCTCCGGGAGTAACACAAGCACGGACGCTCAGGTTTCAAGTCACATGTTCTCACCTGATACTGTTCCTGCAGGTTCCTCCCTCCTCTCACCTTCACTACTATTCTTTCCTCCTGCTTCTTACTACACATCCTCCGTCCCTTCATATAACTCTGAATATAAGTTTCTCTTGGCTTAGTCTTCCCGTCTTATTATAAGCTCCCTGCCATTAAGTTCGTCCTGCTCTCTACCCATATAAGTTTTCCTATGCCTATTTTACTAGGGTCTCAGTTCATGTGTCTGCTTCCTCACTTCTTCTCACACCATTAACACACGACTCTCTCCAGCCTCTTTGCTCGCACTGAATATCATTTAAATCAACTTTCAATACCCAAGTGACTTTCAATCACTGGAGCTAAATTTCATTCCCGGCCATTGGATCAAGAGGCAATCTAACCCATTTCACCCATTGTTTCTTAAAGGACAATAGAAACTGATTACGTGCTTCAAGCCAGGAGCCGCGCATCGCCCCGCCGCCGCCCGCACCATCACCGACTCCTATCAAGACTGTCATTCGATTTCGAGTTGATGTGAATGGAAATAATGCCCGAGAGACACCGAGAGAAGAACCACGTGTGACCTGACTACATGCTGTTGTCTTCTCCCAAACACTCAATGTTTGGATGCAGAAATATACGTGTGAATCCAGTGAAAACATACAGTAATGACCCTTAATTTTACTTAGTACTCACGCAGCGAATGAAGCGAATAGTTAGGCTCTTCTCAAATACTCAATGACTGTTCAATTCCCGCCTAAGAAATGGCATGAAAACCAACACTTACGGACCTGTTTTTATGACTCATTTTCATCTCATGACCAAACACATGGCGGGATAATGGCGCCGCGGGGCAGGCTCGGCGGTAATGAAAGACTTGTTCCGCGGTGACGACCCTCCCAATCACGGCACGATACAATATCTAATCTGTAAAGTGCCGATCCCTTGTAATTGTTGTGGAGTGGCGTGTGGTGGGTGGCGTGTGGCGGGTGTGGGTGTGCGCGTGGTGGAGTGGGCCTGCGGGTGCCATGTTTCCGAGGGCGGCTGTTACCTTATGACTATTGCCTCTATTATTGCTTCCTATAAAAGTTTTTTCCCTGATAAACACACTACCAATGCCATGTATGCTGGCATCGACTGTTTTTTGGCGTGTATAAAAGCTCGGTGGTTTTATTCCCAGCACTGGACATTAAGTAAAATCTAATGTCTGTTCGTTTATTTCATTGAAAACAGGAACGCTTTGCTTACCCTCATGACGGCAGGCGAGGCATGGTGGGTTTGCAGCTGCATCGCGCACGTTACAGCTGCCGATCATCTGCACAGTATTTACCTGAACGCTGCACGGCGCGGCTCCATTGCGGCTGCTCAGAAGGGGATGCGAGGCCGGCCATCCGTCTTATTAATTACAAGATTAATTTTGCCATGTGACGGGTGACTGCCGGGTGACAGGTCGGGTCTGGCCGCCTTGTTATTGTGGCCAGGGTGGGGGCAGGGAGCAGGGGGGGGGGAGGCAGCGCTCACCCTCTTACGCCGCCCGTCGCGTGATCTTGCGACGTTAATTGGATTTCGAAGTAATTGATGCGGTGTTGTGAGGCGCCGCGCGGTGTCGGGACGCAGGTCGTGTGGCCGCCTCTTTACGGTCACGGGTTCGGTGCTCCGCGTGAAGCCATATTACGACACGACACCAAAACCAAATAATACTTTATACCCATCGTGCGCTTGGGAATGTCACGGTTTTGCCATTAGAAAACTGACTTAAGAAATCTATAATCGGAATATTACCGAGAGTCATGCAACGGAGTACACATCTGAGGCACGCGGCGAGCACTGGGAAGATTCCGGCAGATTGTTAGCGCGGCGGGAAAGCAATGCCTTGTTACCTTGCCATGGGTTTTGCGGCGGGTTTCAGGTTGTGAGGAGGGCGAGGGTTCATCAGCGTCATCTTAATGGATGACGTGACAGTCTGGAGGAACAGCGGGCCTTCAGGGGCGGGGAGGGAGAAGGGGGGACCTATACTCTGCTGTTAAGGAGGTGAACAATCCTGATTCCTTGCTGCTTACTGACTGATATTTGATGCCAGGAGAAAGGAAAACTACACTTCTTCTAAATTTCAGATGTATTTTATCATAGTTAAGCATATTATCAGGTAAACATAGGCATAATTTTAAGCACGAGACCTTATGATAGAATGGAATTTTTGCCTCGTTAAAAAAAAAAAACTATAGTAGGTGACTCTACCTTGCATGATGGAAAGGTTGTCGTAGCGTAAGACTGTTTATTCCTAGATCTATAGACTTTTAATAGTATGATTGAAGAGTATTGAATTGAATTGAATAGTATGATAGTATGTCTATTAATCTTTGTTTATTCATTATGATACGACGCCGGAAAGAAAACTGAGCGCCGAGAACGACCAATTAAGCCTTAAGGTCAATAGAGTGAGCAGCATAACACTCATATGCAAAAAATAGGAATCATAAACCGGAGGAAAAGGAAGAGGAGGAAGAGGAGGTTGAGGAAGAAGACCCAGGGGGGGGGGGGGGGGACGGGAGGTTATTGCCGGCAGCTCTTACCTTCATAAATATGGCGACGGACTCAAATTTAATTAGAGGTGATATATTGGATTGCCAGAGTCAAGGCGTTACTATCTATCGAGCCAGTTATTAATAAAGAGAGTTTTAAGACTGGCACGGTGTATTTGTATGATCCAAGTTTTCTCGTTACTCTGTCAGTGAGAATAAGTAACAAAGGAGAGAGAGAGAGAGAGAGAGAGAGAGAGAGAGAGAGAGAGAGAGAGAGAAGAGAAGAGGAGAGAGAGGAAGAAGAGAGAGAGAGAGAGAGAGAGAGAGAGAGAGAGAGAATTACTAGCTACATTTACGTCTCACATCAGTGTTATTTTTCATCCCTCATTATAATTTACCTTTTCATGATTTTTTCCCATTAACTCTCAGTCGTTATGGATAAGGCAATTTATTCAATGCTAAAATTATTCACTGGTGCGTAGTGTGTAAATATATATATAGTAGCAACAATTTTCTTCCATGATACAGAGAGAGAGAGAGAGAGAGAGAGAGAGAGAGAGAGAGAGAGGAGAGAGAGAGAGAGAGAGAGAGAGAGAGAGAGAGAGGAGTTGGCGTGGACGCAACTAAGGGCGTGTGTACGGGAGGGTGTTGGGCGTAGAGAGAAATAGACAGGAGAGAGTACCAGAGAGAGAGAGAGAGAGAGAGAGAGAGAGAAGAGAGAGAGAGAGAGAGAGAGAGAGAGAGGAGGACGTGGGGTCGAAACGCCTGTAACCTTGGTCTAATGTCACTATTTATTGCCCTTCGTCTGGCATCTCATTAAGCAGTGTCATGAGTCGCCTGTCATCGAGTGCCAATTAAGTCCAACTTATTGGTAGGTTGATCCTCGGTCCGTCTAGTCTTAGAGGCGTGTTCCTGGTGGGTACAGGGAGGAGGAGGAGGAGGAGGAGGGGGAAGAGGAGGAGGAGGAGGAGGAGGAGGAGGAGGAGGAGGGGAGAGGTGAGGAGGAGGAGGAGGGGAAGAGGAGGATGAGAGGAGGAGGAGGAGGAGGAGGAGGAGGAGGAGGAGGGGGGGGAGGTACTCAAGTGGATTTATTACACGACGGTAGAAACAGCTGGGGTCAAAAGTGTTTAATAATGGACGAAGGCTAATCTAAGTATAGTTAATATCAGAAAATGTGATCCCGTTGGAGATGGTCAATTTTTTTTAGAAATAATGAAAAAGTAATAGAGGTATAATATATTAGAGTTAGTAATACAGCAATAGAACAACATAATAATAGGAAAAAAAACTGCAGGAGTTACAAAAGGAAAAAAAAAGGAAGAAGAATGAAGTAAGAGATCCTGAAGAGGGAGGAGGAGGAGGAGGAGGAGGAGGAGGGAGGAGAGGAGGAGGAGGAGGAAGGAGGAGAAGAGGAGGAGGAGGATGTGTCGAACCCGTAGTAGGCGAGATCGAATGTCCGTCATCATCGTAATTATTAAGACACACAAAAGAAAGACCGGAGACACGCGACCCAGCAAGGAGCCACCGAGGGAACATATCTGGAGGGCCTGACGGGTTACCTGCTACACGCCTGTCTATCCAAGTCACTGCTGGACTAATTGACTGCTTGACTGAGTGCCTGTGACTGAAGATGAGTGGCTGATCTCTAACGTATGACTGATTTTTTTCTTTCTTTTTTTATTATTATCGGTGAGACTTGAGGGTAACCGAAGGACGAGCTTTCACTGTCCCTCTGCCTGGCTGTTTCCTCGGCCTCATTTATCACTTCAAGAACCAGTTTTTATCCCGAACTATTCTCCTGAGGGCATTCTTGGGTGTGTGGATGCCATGTGGATATGCAGAGGAGTGGATACCCTTCCCCCTTTGCATGTATGTACGTTAAGACCCATAAACTATACAATACAATTTATTAACCGATGAATAAAGAACAACACGGGACTCAACAGGTGTCTCGGGGTTAGGAAACATTCACTTCACACTGGAAACACCTTCAATAAAGTTATTCTCACAAGGCAAAGAAGGAAAAACAAGGAAAACATGTGTGCTTTTGGGTTTGAGGGAGGTCTTGTTTATGGAGAGGCGAGGGGCGGTGCTGGCTGGCGGGTCACAGGGCTAAATAAAAAGATATCACTCATTTTCATAATTACTTCTCTTTGTGGGCTCGGTAGGAGAGGTCTGGGAGGGAGGGTTGATGGGCCACCTTGACTCCTCATCTTGATTACTGCCTGCCTGGCCTCTCTTTGTCTGGTCCTGGCTATGTGGTGTGTGTGTGTGTGCTCTCTCTCTCTCTCTCTCTCTCTCTCTCTCTCTCTCTCTCTCTCTCTCTCTCTCTCTCTCTCTCTCTCTCTCTCTCTCTCTCTCTCTGACATACGTATTTGTCTCACGTATTCAAGAATCCTATTTTTTTTTTGTCATCAGTGTGATTAAAAGCTTTCACAATGTCTAATTTTCTTTTGTTTTCATGCAAGTGTTTTGAATGGTTATCCCCCAACATTATGGAAGGAGGAGAAGGAAGAGGTGGAAGGGAAGAAGAAGAGATGAGAGAGGGAAGAAGAGAAGAGGTAGAAGAAGAAAAGACAAGAAAGAAGGAAAGAGGGAAGGAGAAAAAGTATATCATTTTCTGTCTGTCTACTTGCTTAGATCTCTTACTGTCTGTCTGTCTGTCTGTCTGTCTGTCTGTCTGTCTGTCTGCCTCTGTCATTTTTGTTAATTTTCTCTCCAGGTCTTTCGTTCCCTAAGGCCTAATTTTCATAATAATGCAAACCGAATTAGACTTAAGAACAATGAGTGAGAAGTTAAAAGCAATTAGCAAGTATGTTTCCAATGTGTGAGTTAACGAGAGAGAGAGAGAGAGAGAGAGAGAGAGAGAGAGAGAGAGAGAGAGAGAGAGAGAGAGAGAGAGAGAAAGAGAGAGAGTGTGTGTGTGTTAGAGTGAGTTTTGATGTTGTGTACGTCGTGAGAGGAAGGTTTGACGGATCGGTGGGCTTTGATGTGAACAGCAGAATGTGGCTGACGGACAGTGTGTCAGCAATGCAAGACTGAATGACTAGCCTCTCTCTCTCTCTCTCTCTCTCTCTCTCTCTCTCTCTCTCTTCCTCTCTCTCTCTCTCTCTCTCTCTCTCTCTCTCTCTCTCTCTCTCTCTCCAGTAAACCCTCTCTAATTCGAACTAATTGGGGGGAGACCTGGGTCGAATAAGCCGAAAGTCCGAATTATCCGATGGTTACCTCTAGCCCCTCCACACAATAATAAGTCACTCAGACATGCCAAAACAGCACAGATCTACTATATATATACTTCTCTATACATGTTGCACTTATCTCCCATAGTTTTTTAGTTATTGAAAAAAAACGTGATTAAAAAAAAATCAAGGCATACATACCCCTTGCAAAATTTGCACTATTTTTTGAAAAATAAATTTGTTTAAAAATTTGTTCCTAGCAGTTTTCGAGCATGCAGAACACGAATCGGGAGTCAGTTTTCAATTACAATGATTAGAAGTCCCTATTTCAGCCAATTCACAATGACATGATACTTCCAGATATTCCTTCAAAATCACAAATTAGACAAAACTTACTATAAGACATAAACATATGACAGGCATTGCTAGATTAATCATCACTTCAATACAATCTACCATTTCTACTACTACGAGAAATGAGAGATACAAATAGTTCCTCCCTCTCTACCCTTTCTACATCCTTTCTCCTTATTCTTTTTCTCTTTCCGCCTCTTCGCGTCTTGATCTAAGGAGAAAGTATGTACAGGTCTTGTAGGAAACGTGTCGCCACAGCAATTTTTCCTCCGCTATCAGACGTAGATCTAGATAAAGCGTTTTGGTTAATAAATGAAATCCCAAGATTAGCTCAGTAATTCACCTTCCTCGCTCAACGTGTCACCTGCTCACCATCAAATTCTGCTCCCAGGTACACCGCCTCTCACTCTCTTCCTTCACTATTCCTTTACTCTCACTATCAATTTTGTTTGTATTGCTTTTTTACTTATATTCTTTCTTTATACACTCGTTTTTTAATGATCTTTTTTTTGTTGCTCTGTTGTCAGTGTTCTTTTTGTGTGTGTATGTGTGTGTGTGTGTGTGTGTGTGTGTGTGTGTGTGTGTGTGTGTGTGTGTGTGTGTGTGTGTGTGTGTGTGCGCTCCGTTTATTATTTACTTTTTTTCGTAAATGACCTTTCTTTTATTTAACTATTACCTTAATTTGTTGCGCATTCATTCTTATTACTTTCAGTTTCTTTGATTAATACTTATGTTTTTGCTCCCTAAATTTCCTTCTTTACCATTACGTTCTATGAAAAGTGGTGAAATATTACTAACATTATTATCATTATTATTATTATTATTACAAGTTGTTATCATTATTGTCCTTATTATCATTATATCATATTTTCTGAACTAGAAATTAAATGTTATAGACACAATCACAATCCTCGCTAACTCCTTGCAGCAATTATCGTATATACACGTAAAATACCAATTATATCACGCGGTGTCTTACGTTGCTATCAGGCGCGAGGATTTGTGAGTGTTAATAATTGTGATAAAACAAAAACAAACAAAAAACTAATGGTAAAATGTGGACAAATAAGAAAAAGAAAAATTAATACAAAGCCCACACTCGGCAGAATATCCTTTCCAGTGATTTTCCTCGCAAACTTACATCCATATATACAAACACTTTTTCTTTTTATTTAGACAAACGGTTGACCTAGCAATGAAAGTATTAAAACGTACTACAAAAGTTCAGCAAAAAAATACATAAATCCACAAGTAAACCTACCTATAACAACATTTTCTTTAAACACGACTTGCACACACACACAGAAAAAGACGAAAAAGTAACCTTACTAAAAAAAAAAGAAAAAAACATAAACTTCCTTCTTTAAACTTTTTTTTGGGGGGGTAATACAGAGGAAATATTTTAGTCCGCGGCGGCCAGTGCGAGGCGAGACCCTCCCACACGCCTCAATGGCCTCGCTTATAGACACAATAGTCACACGTTAACACAGATGGAATTCTTTTTGAGGTTGCGTATGACGTGCACAGTTTACCGGAGATTATAGACTTAAACACACACACACACACACACACACACACACACACACACACACACACACACACACACACACACACACACACACACACACACACACACACACACACACATACACATACACATCAATGGTTTTATTTTTTTATATAATGCTTTTGCTTCATACTGGCCAACGTGCTTCGTCTGTGTGTGTGTGTGTGTGTATGTGTGTGTGTCTGTGTGTATGTGTGTGTCTGTGTGTGTGTGTGTGTGTGTGTGTGTGTGTGTGTGTGTGTGTGTGTTGTGTGTGTGTGTGTGTGTGTGTGTGTGTGTGTGTGTGTTGCTTTATGTTTGTTCTTGTATGTATGTATGTGTGTCTGTGTATCTTAGTGTTTTGTTGTGTGAGTGCGTGAATATTGATGTTGTTTAGAATATTTGTGGAGTGGATATTTTTTTCCTTTCCGAGTTTTTTTTTTGGGGGGGTCGGGGTTTAGAGGTGGTGTGTGTGTGTGTGTGTGTGTGTGTGTGTGTGTGTGTGTGTGTGTGTGTGTGTGTGTGTGTGTGTAAAACCCTTTCCCTCACACTCCAACGCACGTCATACACACACACATAAATTGCCAACTTTTCAAAAAGCTAAATTCGTGTGTTGCTTCGCTTGTTTTTCCTCCCGCCACACATGCAGTTCCTCCAGATACACGCGTCTATAATTTACACCGAAACTCCTGTCATTTATATAACACCGCGTTTATGTTGCAATAACGCGGACTAACCGAGGTATAGGAGGGATTATTACATTAACGGCTGAGAAATGGAGTAGAACTGATGTGAATGCGATTGATATGCTATTGAATGCTTCGTACTGAGTGACTGAATGCCTTATTGACTGACTAGAAGTGAGAGAAATATTAGAATTACCATTAGTTTGATGTTACGTGGAAGAGGAGGAGGAGGAAGAGGAGGTGGAAGAGGAGGAGGAGGAGAAGGGAGAGGTGATGGTGGAGGAGGAGGAGGAGGAGGAGGAGGAGGAGGAGGAGGAGGTGGAAGAGGAGGTGGAAGAGGAGGAGGAGGAGGAGGAGGAGGAGAAGGGAGAGGTAGTGGTGGTGGAGGAGGTAATTAAATTGTAAGGTAATTGTAATTGTAATCGATATAGAAACTGATACTTATGCAATTAGTGTTGGTGATAGTGGTAGTAGTGGTAGTAGTAGTAGTAGTAGTGGTAGTAGTAGTGGTAAATGTATGAGAGGTAATGCAGTGTGGTAAAGGTGGTTCTCGTGATGGCAGCAGTATTGGTAATGGATGTAGTGGGGGGGGAGGGGGTGTAGCAGTGCATGTAGAAGTTGTGGTAATAGTGGTAGTGGGTGTAGTAGTGGTGGTGGTGGTGTACCTGGATATGCTCGTACAGGCTCGTGACCTGCGGCTTTTCAATTTATTTAATGAGTATGTGAGCTCGCATGGAAAACTGGTTGGGGTGATGCCTGTTTATTTTTATGATAATTGACATGACATGGATTAAAATAACAAAAATGACACTAGTAACCGGTGGATGTCGATGTATGGGAGGGGGGTAAGAGGGGGGTAGGGGGAATGAGATAGAGAGGGGGAGTAGATCAAAATTGGGTGGGGAGGGGGGAGTGAAAGAGGGGAAGGGGAGACAGGGGAGGATTGGGGAGGGGGTTGGAGACAGGGGGGTTGGGGATTTAGGGGGGAGGTAGGTAAGTATAAACATATATAAGTGCAAATACTAGATTGTTAGGTCGTTAATACATGGAATGATTGAACGAGTCTTGTTAAATGATTACTTGCAAATTCAGGAGCTGGAGAGCTATTGTTAGTGAGTGAGAGAGAGAGAGAGAGAGAGAGAGAGAGAGAGAGAGAGAGAGAGAGAGAGAGAGAGAGAGAGAGAGAGAGAGAGAGAGAGAGAGAGAGAGAGAGAGAGAGAGACACACACACACACACACACACACACACACACACACACACTAACCCACCAGCAAGCTTGTGTTACTCGTTCTAGTAAATACCCTGATAACGGGTGTAAAATAATTACTGCTAATCTAATTAATGAATGATCCTCACCCTTTGCCGCGTAATTAACACCCCATCATTCTTTATATTGTGTTAAAAAAAGCCTTCTACATGTATTACTGTATTAGTCTCACTTATTACATAAAAAAAACAGGGATAGACATAATATTTAAGGGATTCGTGAATAAAAAAATTGTGACGGACTTTGTTACTTTGATTCTCGTATTAAAAATCTTAGAAACATGTGTTAGAGGAAAATTGGAGGAGGAGGAGGAGGAGGAGGAGGAGGAGGAGGAGGAAAAGGGTATCATCGGGAACATCTGCTAAGGAAAATCAAAGGAGTGATTCAAATGTGAAGAAATGAAAAGGAATGAGAAGCACAGGTGTGAATGATGACGTACAGGTGTGAGGAACCAAATCATTACCTTGGAGGAAGTGCGTCAGCTGTCTTAAGAACTCAGGTATGCGTTGATGAAGAGCCACACCTGTAAGTAAGAGATAACAGGTGAGACCGGTTAGATCAAACAGTAAAATGTATAAGATTGTTGAGTAAGAAGTTCTTTGTTTGAGTGTGTAGGTAGTGAATAATAAGGACTTAGTGTAGT
>JACEEZ010024570.1:180000-182500 GCA_016584305.1 Chionoecetes opilio
TTTATACTTTTTTTTTTATCATCGTTGGTTGTAATCAGGCGGGCGGCTTGATCATGCTTGTGATGGATGGTGTTTAATCTCTCTCTCTGATTGGACTGCGATCGATCTTGATGTGATTACTTCCCTTCTTTTTTTTTCTTTCTTTCATTCTCTCTCTCTTTTCTCTCTCTCTCTCTCTCCTCTCTCTCTCCTCTCTTCTCTCTCTCTCCTCTCTCTCTCTCTCTCTCTCTCTTTTCTCTCTCTCTCTCTCTCTCTCTCTCTCTCATCAATTTGCCTGTGATTATTTTTTGGGACGTGACGGATCTATCTCCCTCTGATTATATTTGTTGATGACTAATCTCGTTCTCATTTCGTATTCCGCCCCTAATCAGGCCGCCTATGATTAGCTTTCGTTTAATTTAATTTACTCAAGATCATCCGAACACGCGGCACCGAACACCACCGTCAGCCTGGTGTTTTAGGGGCGCAGGGTATTACGGCGGTGATTAGTTCGGCTCTGATTGCTCGTAGCCAATTACTCCAGGTGTGATGTCTTACCTGAGAACTGACGCGAGCTCGGACGCAATTATCGGACGGCGTAATCAGCGAAATGCTATTCTTTATTTTCCACGTTTCTAATTTACGGACAGTCTTTTGGTATACGACGCACACGAATGAGAGTGAATGCAAGCTCGTACATTGGAAACTCCTGCTTTTCACCTAAGTAAATTAACAAAGTGTAGGTCTTAATATTTTTACCAAACAGTTTTATTTTCCTGGTTCTCATTTCCTTTTTCCAACGAAGCATACACCTCGCCCTAACCTCGAGGACGTCAAGGTAAAGCTGGCTGGCTGAGGTAATTACAGGTAGTTAGGTAGTTTGTGGTATAGAGCGACGGCCACCTGTCATCCTACCTGCTCCCCCCCCCCCCACTACTCGTAACTACAATAATTTCCAAGACCGCATCGAGGGGTGGGTGGACAGAAGCCAGTCATCACCACTGCTATTTACTTTCCCTTCCCCTCGCTACATTAACTTGAACTTCTATTCATCAATATTTTTTCACTTCACTAATAACTAAATAACGCCGTAAAAATGGTATATCAATTCGTCCCGTAAATTAAATGTCAGTGAAAAAAGAGGGACTCGTCGCCTGTTATTACGTTGTGGATTTGAGTCACGTGGAATTACTTCGACTTTTCATTCACGATTCATTTATTACCTCTGTTACCGAAAGTCCTAAACACCTGAGGCAGTGACGTCATTCTCCCTGGAAAGTCATTAGGCGATAAAATTAGTGACCTTTCCCGCGGTCCAGGTGTGGCGTGGCGTGAGAACTCCTGTACTGATTTCTGTCATTATCCACAAATTGAACGTGAAGGTAAATACAGAAAATAAAAGAAATACTGCATTTGACTGGAATTCCTCCTTTGTTAGTTAATGAGGTAAATGTGATTATATATTATAGGATTATTGGAGTCACCTTCACTGTGATTAAAGGTACAGACAGGTGACTCAAGGGTGACGCATTGGGAAGGGAGAGGAATATACAGTGTAAGGTGTGTGTGTATGAGTGTGGTGGAGGATGATACAGGAATTAAAGCAACTCTTATCACTCAAAACTACATGAAAACTAAGGTATAAAGGACATTTTTGCATTATGACCATTTTTAACAATTACTTCCCTAGATAGAAATAACGATAACTAACACACTCTCCTTTCCTTATCCCACAGGTAGTTGTAGGATGAGGATGGCCGGCGTGGAAGTCGGCAAAACAACGGGGAGCCATGAGTGCGGCGGCTGTGGCAAACGTATCAACGACCGCTACCTCCTCAAAGCGGTCGACCTGTTCTGGCACGAAGATTGTCTCAAGTGTGGCTGCTGCGACTGTCGGCTGGGCGAAGTCGGCTCCACACTCTACAAAAAGGCCAACCTACTCCTCTGCAAGCGTGACTATCTAAGGTGAGTGATAGATCAACGTAAGATATCATTAGAGTAGGAAAGGAAAGCTGGATGCGTTGTAAAAGTGATTAGACGTGGTAGTAGGGAAAGATAGGATGGCTTGAAGGAAAGGATGGTTAGGTGGAAGGGTATAGATGAAAATACAAAGGAATATGTAGAGTTTTAAGAATTAGAGGGGATAAAAAACTAGAGGGTTATAAGAATGAGATAGGAATGGGTAAGTGAGGAAGGGTAAGGAAGGACAAAAGGTATGGTTCTGTGTATAGGTAGAAAATTACTAAAGAAATGGTATAGATATAACAGAGAAGGGTATATATTAGGAGGATTGTACGGCTGGGTAAGAAGTAAAAGACGTAGTTTCCTATAGGGAGTTGTGATATGGGGACTAAAAGTGTTTGTTTTTGTGTGTCTGACGACCTGTAATTTCGTGTTCGTTGATGGGGAAAACATGTTTGAAATTCAAGTTTTTTTTACCTTCATTATATTACAATTTTAATACTTTACTCCGGGCGTTTCAAGTTAAGCAATATCCAAATGTACAAAAAATTACTGCTGT
>JACEEZ010024570.1:185000-192500 GCA_016584305.1 Chionoecetes opilio
GACTGATAGTGACTGATGAGACGTGAGGATAATGAGGACAGTGAGGCATGAGACAATAGTTGATTTGTGACTTAATATGAGTGATGGTGAGTGGCACGAGTGATATTGCAATAAATGAAACTCGTCAGATACTATAACCAATTTCGACATTATCTCCCATTCGACTTACTAAAACACATGATTTCCTACATATAAACATATAAGCACGAGTTTTTATGCTATGTAAAGAACCTTAAGATTTCTTCTGATATGATAAGGTCCACAGACGGTTAAAATTAACTAAAAACACAGGAATTAAATAGCAGATATAGACACAAATATATTCCATGGGAGGCAGTTTTATGCAACAAATTAGTGAAAGTAATACGATTGTGAGAGCGAGCGAGAGATCAAGCCTTACACACACACACACACACACACACACACACAGACACAGACACAGACACACACACACACACACACACACACACACACACACACACACACACACACACACACACACACTCAACTCACACGTCACCTATGAATATAAAAAATAATTGGAAGAGAGAGAGAGAGGGTAAGAGAGAGAGAGAGAGAGGGGGAGAGAGAGAGAGAGAGAGACAAGACACCCCACTTCCAAGCTATTACATATCCAACGTCGCAGTAGGAGTTCATAGTGTGAGGGTTTGGTCGGCAGACAGGCCTTCAGACACCCATCAAAGCCATGACTGCCGGCGCGTGGCCACCCCATCAGAAAATACCACTATATATACGGCACAGACTCCGGTCAATGCCTCAAAGCGCCCCAGCGATCCCCCCCATGATAGGCTTGCTCATGCCCCCCCCCCATAACCCCCCCTCCAGGTCCCCTCACGCTCTGACGACGCTTCAATCACACTCCTTAATTACCGTGTGCCTCCTCCTCCCCTTCCTCCCTCTCTGATGCTCCCTCCTGTTCCTCCTCTACCTCCTCCTTCATATCATCTCTCTCTCTCTCTCTCTCTCTCTCCTCATCTCTCTCCTCTCTCATCTCCCTCTCTTCTCTCTCTCTCTCTCTCTCTCTCTCCTCTCTCTCTCCTCTCTCTCTCTCTCCTCTCGGGGGTGTCGTAACATGCCATCACCATTCTACCATTCCTTCATACTTCGTCAGGTTGTTCGTCAGTAGCATCTTATCGCCACTCACTTTTGTCCTTCTGTGTGTGTGTGTGTGTGTGTGTGTGTGTGTGTGTGTGTGTGTGTGTCGTGGGAGTGCCCGTCGCTCAAGGGCACGACACACACTCGAGGAATTCACAGCCACCAGCCGCCGCGCCCTTGTGTTCCGTGCAGGTCTTCTCCGTTTTCCTTTGTGTGATCTCTCTGTTCCTTCCGCCGCAGATATCTCCCTCCTTCCCTCTGTCCCTTCCTTCCTCCCTTTGCCTTATTCTGGTCTGCAACCCTCGTGCTCATTATCTCTCTCTCTCTCTCTCTCTCTCTCTCTCTCTCTCTCTCTCTCTCTCTCTCTCTCTCTCTCTCTCTCTCTCTCTCTCTTGTTTAGCTTTTCGTGTTTTGCGTTCGTAGTTTCGTGGTATTCTTGTTCGTCACGTTCTTCTGGCCATCTCGTCTCCTCCCTCCGTCACTCCGTCAGACTACAGACAAAATCCTAGAATCCTCCAGTAATTACCTTCATTGTGGAGAGCTTCGCCTAAAGTGGCTTTCTTAACGCGCCTCTCTCTCTCTCTCTCTCTCTCTCTCTCTCTCTCTCTCTCTCTCTCTCTCTTCTCTCTCTTCTCCTCTCTCTCTCTCTCTCTCTCCCATCCCCTAAAACTTGCCTTTCCTCCCTCTCTCCTCCATCTCTCCTTCTGCCGTAATGCGGACTTGGGTAGCTGGTTGTTTAATTAGGCTCATTACCATCGCAGGCTGTTAGGGAAGTGATGAGAGACTGACTGTGTATCGGCATTCACTCCCATTCCTCTCCTCTTAACCTGTAGGAGGCCTCAGCGCTCAGTAGGGATGCCACGGCCCCTCCTCATCACCTCGTCAGGAGGGAGTAATTACTATACCTAAGTACATCTGCCTGTAAAGTGCTAAACCTACTAACTCACACCCCGGCTTTCTCATTTTCCTTCCAGGCTACTCCTTTCTCCACGCCCTCCTCCTTGCCCGGCCTCCTCCATATCTCCCTCCTTCTCTCCGCTGGTTCCTCTTCTCTACCCAGTAATCTTCCGTAAATCATCCGGCCTCCGCTGGTTAACGAGATCAGGGATGGGGAAGCAGGAGGAGGAGGAACAGGAGGAGGAGGAGGAGGAGGAGGAAGAGGAGGAACAACCAAGGCCTCCCATCCTCTCTTCTTCCTTCAGATTGTTGACCTGTACTGAGACTTGTCTGGAGAAGAATACTCTCTCTCTCCTCTCTCTCTCTCTCCTCTCTCTCTCCTCTCTCTCTTCGTCTCTCTCTCTCTCTCTCTCATTCTCTCTCTCTCTCTCTCTCTCATCTCCTCTCTCTCTCTCATCATTCACAGATATATCGGTGAGAGGAGAGGATGCTGTGGTTGCTCTCTCTCTCTCCCTTTCACTCACTCTCTCCTCATGAACAGGCCACACCGTTAACAAGGTCTGGGAGCCGCAAAGAGCCTTCCACCCCCCATCTCCCCCTTTCCCCCCTTCTATATCTCTCTCTCTTCTCTTGTCCCTCCCGCTCCCCTCCCACTTCTCGCCGAACAATCGTGTGAGTTAATAAGGTCAGCAGGGAAGGGGGAGGCGGCCTTTCAACGCGGTTGTGGGTCTGTGTGTAGTCTGTGTGGCAGAGTCGCTCATTATAAGTTTCCCGCTCGCTACCTATGTGTCCAGCAATGGCCGATAATTGGGAGTTCTTCCATTGCCCGGCTCTCCATTTTTTTTTCACTTTCTCCACCTCACTTCGCTGCAGGTATAAGTTATATTTACATGGCGTCCTATACTGAGGAGGAAAGGAGAGGGAGGGAGGGAAGGAGGGTCGTGGGAAGGAAGGAAGGAGGAGCAAGGAAATAGAGGTGCAACAAAAAATAGGAACCCCCCAAAATTTAAGACCCCGCAAAAATAAGACCCCCAAAATAAGACCCCCCAAAAATAAGACCCCAAAATAAGACCCACAAAAAAGACCCCCAAAATTCGACCCCCAAATATAAGACCCCCCCAAAAATTAGACCCCAAAAATAGAACCCCCAAAAAATAGAACCCCCAAAAAATAGAACTCCCAAAAAATAGAACCCCAAAAATAGAACCCCAAAAAATAGAACCCCCTAAAAAATAGAATACCACCAAAAATAACTCGAAATATAATAACATAACAGGTTTTTGATATCAAGATGAACTTTGCATCACCAATAAATCCCCGTCTGAGCAACACATTGAACTCCATCTCGAATACTTGATTACGCGAGGAGGAAAATGCCAGGCTGACTAAAACAGCAATGAAGGGAATATTTATCACGTTTTGGTGTTGCATGACAAGGGAATTAGGCAAACGAAAACACGCCTTTGTCAGTGTAATAGCGCGAGAATTATCAAAGGGCGATCAACTAGTTATGGAATGGCAGGGAGTGGATGAGGTGGAGGGGCTGGGAAGGGAGGAAGGGAGGGATGGGAAGGGAGAGAGGAAAGGGAGGGATAGAGGGAAGGGAAGGGAAGGGAGGGAGGGAGAGAAGGGAGGGAAGAGAGGGATGCAAGGAGAGATAATGGCAATAGAGGAGCTCAGAGAAACGGAAAACGAGGATACAGGAAAAGACGATGCGAGGAAAGAGAAAGATAAGAACAATAAATAAAACCAAAAACATGAATATTAATAAAAAGGAAAGGATAAATAAGACAAGAGAAGAAAAAAAATACGACTCAATCTATAAAAACAAAGCAAAATCTTCACTTACATGCATTCCTTCCCTTATTTTACGAACCAGGTAATAAACGAAGCAAGCAAGGTACGTCTCTTAAGGATGTCAGTCGTAAAGTAAGGAAGGTCGTAAATTTAGGAAATGTCTTAGGCCTATCAGGAAGAGGCACAGGCAGACAGACAGACGTGAAAAACCTTATTAGTGGTTTTTCTTCGACACTTGCTGAAGACGATGGTGTGACAGATATTTAGGCCTCCACTGAGAGAGAGAGAGAGAGAGAGAGAGAGAGAGAGAGAGAGAGAGAAGAGAAGAGAGAGAGAGAGAGGAGAGGAGAGAGGAGAGAGAGAGAGAGAGAGAGAGATGAGAGTAGATATTGAAAAAAAATAGCTTGAAAATATGATAGATGAGACGAGACGGACAAGAGAGAGAGAGAGAGAGAGAGAGAGAGAGAGAGAGAGAGAGAGAGAGAGAGAGAGAGAGAGAGAGAGAGAGAGAGAGGTGCTGTTACCAAAATACCTCATTAGCAGTTACTGGAGGGCCCTTCGTTAACAGTTTCCTCCTCACTTCCCATCCTCAGTAATTGCTTCGCCGTAATTGGTCACCCCCCTTCCCCCCTTTTGCTGGCTTGGCTAACAGGGGGCAGCGCGCCACTAACAATAAAAGGATTAAAACACACTGAGAAGACCTGCCACTTTTCCCAGCCTCTATTTTTCATATACACCGATTTTTTTCTCCCTCTTCACTCTCTCTCTCTCTCTCTCTCTCTCTCTCTCTCTCTCTCTCTCTCTCTCTCTCTCTCTCTCTCTCTCTCTCTCTCCTCCTCTCTCTCTCTCTCTCTCTCTCTCTCCTCTCTCTCTCTCTCTCTCTCTCACCCACTCACTCACACTTTCTCTTACTTCCACTCACTCACTCACTCACTCTCTCTCTCTGATCGTATTTAAGTAATTGCCTAATGATGAAAATTTACCTCCTTGCTTTCTTTCAAGTGCTCTTTTTCTTCTTCTGTTTCTCCTTTTTTTACCTTTCTCGTTTTTCTTCTCTCACACTCTCCTCTTAAAGGCAGATATTAATGGGCTTCCTTTTCTGTGTAAATTAAGGGCGTTCAGTGATGGGAACCTGTGAAGATGGTTATTTTCCAAGACTCCTGCTCCTAAATAAGCTTTCTCTCTCTCTCTCTCTCTCTCTCTCTCTCTCTCTCTCTCTCTCTCTCTCTTCTCTCTCTCTCTCTCTCTCTCTCTCTCTCTCTCTCTCTCTCTCTCTCCAATCAGCCGGTTCTATATATATGTCCCCTTGCCTTCATCTCCTCTCCATGTCGCTCTTTCACTTCTTCCTTCACTTCTTTCATTCATTCAACCCTCCTTTTCTCCCTCCATTCTTCCCTTCCTCCATCCTTTTCTCCCTTCCATTCTTTCTTTCCTTCGCGTTCTCCTCCAGTTTCAGAGCGACCTGGTGTGAGCTTCTCCCAATTACTGTTTCCTACCCCCACGTCCGTTCCTGGAGAGAGAGAGAGAGAGAGAGAGAGAGAGAGAGAGAGAGAGAGAGAGAGAGAGAGAGAGAGAGAGAGAGAGAGAGAGAGAGAGAGAGAGAGAGAGAGAGAGAGAAGTATCACGGCTCAACTTCTACTTCTCACCCTCTGTCTACCATGAGTGTTAGAAAAGTAAATAGCAGGGATAACCTCTTCTTCCTCTTTTTCTCCCCTAAAGACACCTGTTTACAAGGAGGGACAGCGAGGGTATACCATAAAATTAATCCTTCCGCCATGTACCGAGCTCAAGGAGGAATCACAGATGAGAACTCAGGAGGGAGACGAGATTATCCGAGCAATCGTGTTATTTTCTCTAGATACACATTATAACCTGTTTCTCTTTAGCTTGTTTTTCTCTAGTTTGTGTAGGTGGTGATATGTATCGAGGTGTGTGATGTGACAGGACAAGAATGGGATAGGCTGATAAGGATAACTAAAGACTCTTGGTTCTATGAGGTTAAAGTAAAGATAATGGTTTGAAATAATGTATAATATTGTTTTTCTTAGTATTTTATCTCTCTCTCTCTCTCTCTCTCTCTCTCTCTCTCTCTCTCTCTCTCTCTCTCTCTCTCTCTCTCTCTCTCTCTCTCTCTCTCTCTCTCTCTCTCTCTCTCTCTCTCTCTCTCTCTCTCTCTCTCTCTCTCTCTCGAACACAGGAACCGACTGTAAAAAAACTGATCCAAACTCCCTAGTATTTCATTAAGGTGTCAGATACCTAAGCTTACCTGTTGGCGCGGCAGGGCAGGTGGCGCCTTTGAGGTCACCTGGAGCGCTTACACCTAGCCCAACACACCTTCAG
The DNA here is from genome assembly GCA_016584305.1 of Chionoecetes opilio. Lineage (NCBI taxonomy): Eukaryota > Metazoa > Arthropoda > Malacostraca > Decapoda > Majidae > Chionoecetes > Chionoecetes opilio. Next base: position 191,151 of record JACEEZ010024570.1, read on the forward strand.
GAGGAGGAGGAGGAGGAGGCGGCGGCAAGGGGTGTTCCTAATTAACAGGATGGACACCGTTGCCATCACAGCCTCTATGCTTCTCAAGACAAAGCGATCCAGTTCCCTAATTAATGGGCTCGTGTCTATACGCCAGACCCTCACAATTAGTCCCTTATGCAAGTAATTTGATATTGTTGTAACGTTCTGCAAATTAGAGCCGAAGGAGTGTGAGACTGAGGCACACTCTTAGCACCAGCCAGGGGGGGGAGGGGGGCAGGGGGGGGCTAAGTCATGAACCCAATTAAGGAGCCTAACAAACTTTCTCTCCTTCCACTCTCTCTCTCTCTCTCTCTCTCTCTCTCTCTCTCTCTCTCTCTCTCTCTCTCTCTCTCTCTCTCTCGCTCTCTCTCTCTCTCTTAAGGTCCTCCTCCACCTCCTTCTCTTCCTCTTACTCTTCCACGGTTCCCCCATCTCCTACACTCTCTTCTTCCACTTTAGTCTCCAATTAGGTTTGAGATCAGGTGCTTCCATGCTTTTTTTCATCTTTCTCTTTCTCTTTTTCTGTTTCTCTTTCTTAGTAACTAGTGTGTAACTCCTCTTGATCGACGGGCATCCAAAACGTGAACAAATTATTAGCAGATAATTTTTTGTAGTCGTTATGAGGAAATAAATTATAGGAAAAATTTTGAACGAGATGTTATTCTTGATATCTTATAACACGTACTGGTTTTCCTTCAAGGTGAATGTGTGTGCGTGTGCGTGTGCGTGTGCGTGTGCGTGTGCGTGTGCGTGTGTGTGTGTGTGTGTGTGTGTGTGGTCGGGGAGGGGAAGGTGTATTTTAGTTCGTTAAGTGTTAAGTGTTGCAAGACTCCGCTTAAGTGACACGTATGACCTGAATGTTCACGTGTAATTGAACTTTAATACCGTCAAATAAAAGGTAATTTAACCAACTCGTAAAGGAAGAACCGCAAGTTGAGATAGAGCAAGACCTTTTTTTGTAACTTTCTCTTCGTTATTTTCTTCGTCCGCTTGTTTCTCCGTTGGAAAAAAAATAACAAGATAACAGTTGAGATAATTTCTGTGCAGCAGCAAATTGGCCATAAATACTGAGCATAAAGTCTGAGAATTTCCCTTGAAAACCTTAATTAGTTAATGAAGAAAATAATACTCATCAGTAATTCGTGTGATGCCAAAAGGTTAACAACTTTTACGAGATGTGAATAATAATTGAGTTTTCCCTCTTACGGTGTGTGTGTGTGTGTGTGTGTGTGTGTGTGTGTGTGTGTGTGTGTGTGTGTGTGTGGTGTTGTTGTGTGTTGTGTGTGTTGTGTGTGTGTGTGTGTGTGTGTGTGTGTGTGTGTGTGTGTG
>JACEEZ010024570.1:197500-215000 GCA_016584305.1 Chionoecetes opilio
GTACACACACACACACACACACACACACCACACACACACACACACGCATATATCTCTGTAAAATAACGAAAAGGGAGGGACAGGGGTGTGTGTGGGGGGTCTGTAGGCGTGTATATCCGGGTCAAGTTACAGAACCACTTAGCATATTTCCCAGTCAAGCGGTGTAGGTAGGTATGTAGCGTATATCCAGGTTAAGTTATGTCTTGGCCGCTACATTTCCCGGGCAAGTAACAAGTGTGACTAAACAAGCGGTGCGGGTCGGCGGAGGGGCAGTAATGAACCGCAATCCTGATATAACAACGAGACTCTCTTGTTCGCTGCGGAAGGGATAAGGGTTGGGGAGAAAGCAAGAGAAGAGGAAGGGAATAACCAGGTAAGAATAAGGTTAAGGAGGAATGCTAACGAAATCAACTTAATGATATAGGAAAGGAAGCAAAAATTGTAGTAAGGAGGAAATTAAAGAAATAGTTAATGCAGAAAAAGAGAAGAGGAAATAGAAGAGGAAGAAACATGTTAGGAAAGAAGGAAAGAAAAAGGAAGAAAAAAGAATGAAAGAAGGAAAGAAACTAATGCTGAAGAGAAATTAATCACAGAGCAAGACAAAAAAAAAAGACACACTACAGAAAAGAAAAAAACACGAAAAGAAAATAAACAGCAAAAAAAGAAAAGCAAGGAAAGAAAATCAAAGAAAAGTCAGACTCAAAACACAAAGAAAAAAAACACAGAAAAAAGAGAGAAACTGATGAGACTGATCATACAACACTGGCAAAAAGGAAAGAAAAACAACAACAAAAAAACAAAACAAAAAATAAGAAAGAAAGAAGGGGTTAGCAGGGAAAGCTTTGAAAGTGTAAAATAATGAAGCAAAATTGTAAGGGTCTTGTTTACGGTCCATAACGAGTGGAGGAGATGAGGAACGAGACAGCTGGAGATGAGGTATGAGGCAGGTGGTGGAGATGTGGAGTGAAACAGGTGGTGGTAAAATACTCTCGCCATCTGACTGGATTATAAAACAGTCATGAGAGGGTAGGAAAACATGTGTGTGTGTGTGTGTGTGTGTGTGGTGTGTGGTGTGGGTGTGTGTGTGGTGTGTGTGTGTGTGTGTGTGTGTGTGTGTGGGGGTGGTGTGGGGGTGGGGGGGTGGGGCCGTGGAGGGAGAGAGAGGAGAAGGAGACGGAGAGAGAGAGAGAGAGAGAGGCGCAGCAGACGGAAAGAAAAAAAAAAAATAATTACCTTACACCTCATAACTGTAAATCGAACTCCATAACCAAACCCAACCAAATAAAAATCATGAAAAACTACCTAAAATAAAGAAAACGAAATCAAACACCACCCTTGTCTACACACCAAACATTACCATAAACACACACACACACACACACACACACACACACACACACACACACACACACACACACACACACACACACACACACACACACACACACACACCTGTACACACATCCACACAAATCATAAACTCACATAAAAAAGAATAACAAGGGTGAAACCAAAACACCACACCTGCGCTTCCCTCAGGATATGAATTGAGGTATAAATAATTAGGAAGCATAAACCACGTCACACCAACAGCAGGAGAAGGAAGGGTGACGTCAGGCAGAGTCATTAGTCCAGGTGAGAGGTGAGAGATAGACTAATAAAGACACGGATGAGGAAAACCAACAATGATGGGGGAGGGAAGAGCAAACACGGGGAAATGGTGGCACGTGAGGGATGGTACGGCACAGAATGGCAGATGAAGACGGGGAAGGGTTGAGAGTGGGGGAAATTTAATCGGGAAATTAATCATACAAGAAGGGGTACAGGGATAGCGTTAAATGTGTATTCCATTATTTTGGTGCAGAAGGGAAGGGTTTGCTGAGATCTGAGGTGTGCAAGAGAGAGAGAGAGAGAGAGAGAGAGAGAGAGAGAGAGAGAGAGAGAGAGAGAGAGAGAGAGAGAGAGAGAATAATACTGTAAATTAAGTCTATGCTTGTAAGAAAATCGTACAAACTCACTCCATGCATACGTGATAACAACACTTCGATCGTTCTTGATTACCTGTGATTGAGTCCACCCAGGTGCAGGCTACGTCCAAATCAGTTTTTTTCTTTTTTCTGTTCTATATACGCATCGAATTTTTCACCTATTTCATCCAAATTCATCTTTTACTTAACGAATTTTCACCTATTTCATTAAAAAAAAATCCCATAATAGTTTTCTTTTTCTTTTTACCTTGCATCTTTTTCTTCCATATGGAGTATAATGGATGGTGTTGTCATCATCATCATCATCATCATTATTTATATGTGATGGTCTTGGTGCGGAGAAGAATGTCAATTTTGATGAGAGGAAAAGGGGAGCAAGAATCACAGTGTCATTAGTCTTGTTTATCTCGTGTTCTTTTATAATCTTCTTTTTCAATATTGCTGTGGTGTAAAAATGGTGGTGGTGGTGGTGGTGGTGGTGGTGGTGGTGGTGACAATGGTGGTGGTGGTGGTGGTGGTGGTGGTGGTGGTGGTGGTGGGGGTGGTGGTGGTGACAATGGTGGTGGTGGTGGTGACAATGGTGGTGGTGGCGGTGGTGGTGGTGGTGGTGGTGATGGTGGTGGGGGTGACAATGGTGGTGATGGTGGGTGGTGGTGGTGGTGGTGGTGGTGGTGGTGGTGACAATGGTAGTGGTGGTGGTGATAGTGGTGGTGGTGACAATGGTAGTGGTGGTGGTGATAGTGGTGGTGGTGACAATGGTAGTGGTGGTGGTGGTGAGTCTTCCCTCGTCCATATTTAACTTTTTTCATTAACACTAAGATTAAACAGTAACCTTCTCTTCTCTTTTTTTGGTTCCCAATTGACTTTGTGGAGATTGCTCGTCTATATACGGCAGGACTGACAAAGGCTCGTTACTACCAAAAAACGAGAAAAAAAAAACGAAAAAAAACGAGAAAAAAAAACAGAAAAACCAAATAATCTCAATCACCACCCGGAAACGGACGCAAGAACACAAAATTAAAACTAAAATAAAAAAAGCATCATTCTTTCTCTTCTTATTGACGTAACTTACAGAAATTATATCAACCACTAACATAAAATCAAGTAACAACTGTCTGTATACGTAGATGAATATCCTATAAGGTATATGTACAATGTTGTTTCTCACACTGTTCCGTTCCTTCACTGAACCAACTTTCTCCCTGCCTTTTGTCGTCTTTCCAAACTCCCTCAGCTCACTCAGACGTGCTCGGGCCATAGTCGTGCCAATATTTGCGACAAGGAGGCTGATGGCGGCGAAGGAGGAAGAGGAGGAGGAGGAGGAGAAGGAAGCGAGGGAAAGGGGCGATGGACGAATGGTGATTACAACATTAATGACGGATTGGTACACGGGGGGAAGTGATGAGAGAGGTAGGGGAATGAGTGGAAAATGTATTCCTTATGGCGGCCGTATCTAAAGAGGGACGAGGCGAGTATGCGTTCCATTAAGGGCGTTGGTTATATTAATGCTGCTTTATTAGATGTAGGGAGGCCGTGGGTCGCGTTCAAAAAGATGGATACTGACAGGAATGGGGTTAATAAGCATATATTATCAAGCCTTTCTATAACGCTTGCCTATTTTATGGCGGGGAATAGGCGACGTATTGCAAAAATTTCCAGACTTATTATGTAGACAGTGTTTGGTAAGGGAAGAATATACCTATATATTATAAGGCATACACACACACACACACACGCCACCACACCCGCACCACACGATTCACTCCACACGCAATACTTCTCCTCCTCTCTCAATCTCTCATACTTCCTCTCTCTCTCTCTCTCTCTCTCTCTCTCTCTCTCTCTCTCTCTCTCTCTCTCTCTCTCTCTCTCTCTCTCTCTCTCTCTCTCTCTCTCTCAGCTCAGCCATATTCACATCACTAATTCTTCTACCGACAGAGTGGAATAATTTCTCTCTCCAAAACACGACTGTAAACTCATATTAACCTTTGTCAGTGAAAGGATTCGCTCCGTGGCGCGGCGTCTCGTGGGATGCTTTTATGATCAGCAGCATTTGGGTAATAGGCTTTACCTGTGTTTTTGAGGCGGAGAAGAGCGTGCGTGCGTCCCAGATGAGAGAGAAACGCCTGATCATCTTGTTCGTAATGAAAAAGGTAAAAGATGAAGGTAAAAGAAAACTACACATTCGGTCTTTTTTTCTCGTTAATGTAAATGTGTCTTTTTTTCTTTTCTCTTTTAATGGAAGAGCTTGTTCGTTTTTTGCTTGTTTTTCTGGTGGGAATAATGTGTGTGTGTGTGTGTGTGTGTGTGCGTATTTTTTGCGGTACATAAGAGCATATTAATGTGTTCATCTGATGCCTGATGCGTAGCTATTCCTCGAACTAAATACATTATGGTGCAACGATACTGTTTTTTCAACTAAATAAATCCGCATTACTAAATATTTTCTTTCTGTAATGGCGTATAATCCTGTTTCATCATATGATTCCCTTTCTTTCTTTCTGTTTGCGTTGTAGATGCGAGGCTCCATCCCCACCTGCGTCCCTTCCCTCCCTTCCCTTCCCTCCCTTCCCTTCCCTCCCTCCCTTTCCTTCCCTCCCTCCCTACCTTCCCTCTCTTCCTCTGCTACAACCTACACCAATCACCTTCTTCTCCCTAAGTCCTCTCATTACTCATTCGTTCATGCTTCAGTATCGATGCCCTGCTCCTAAGCTCTCTCTCTCTCTCTCTCTCTCTCTCTCTCTCTCTCTCTCTCTCTCTCTCTCTCTCTCTCTCTCTCTCTCTCTCTCTCTCTCTCTCTCTCTCTCTCTCTCTCTCAGTCGTCCCCAACATCGTTACCAGAAGGAGGCTAGACTGGCCTCATTTGTCAGAAATAGGATTTTGATAGCTTCGTTCGCGGACCAAGCCGAAACTTGGGGAGAAATGGACTAATTTTCCTGCAGCACTCGGCACCAGGACGCGTTACAGTGTTTTAATGAATACAAATGTCAAGTGCGCTTATCCGGCTTCTCCCCGACCCCTTATCCTGCACCCACACTCACACACACACACACACACACACACACACACACACACACACACTCTCTCGCTCTCTCTTCCCCTCCACCCTGGATGAGTCGGTCCCTCTGTCCCTCCCACGTCCTTAGCGGTGGTCGGGCTGGCACGAGGCTCCTCCACCGCTAAGAACGGCAGACCGAGGGTTGTCCCGCTACGGGCCATCCTTGTATCTCTGCGGGACATGAATTTCCAGCCGATGCGTCTGAGAATCTCACACGAAAGACCCATTTTTGTATGTAGTTGAAGGGTGAGTGACCTTGGGCTAGACACAGTCAGGACAATAACCACTAAAAGGTCACACAAGTCTGGGGACTCAGGACGCGGCCGCCGTCTGCCACAGGGACAGCGTCGCGTCGCCCACGAAGGGAACGAATCAATCTCTACCGGGATCGACGCGCCAAGGACGGACTACATGACATCTCGACCAAAACTTAAATTATACTGTAACTCGTAACTAAGCCCAGGAGCCGTCCACCGCGGGGGGCGGGGAGGCGGACGTCCCGGCGGCGCCACTGCTATTCTAACACCCCGGCTTGGCGACACCCTCTGGCTTAGTTTATTAATTAAAAATTCCTATCGATTCCGTTCCTAATAGGAATGGGGGTAATGCGCGTTCTTACCCGGCTAGTCATCTTGGGCCTCACTACCCGCCTCCTCATCACGTCTACTCCTTTTATAGTCTGGTATATATTTTGGTTTCATTAGCAAGGCAGTGGGGTGGAGTGAGTGGAGGCGGGCGACGGGTGGAGGCTGAGGGGAAGTGGAGTGGCGAGTCGTCGGGAAGGCAAGGCCGCGGTCAGGCCCAGGAAAACGGACGCTGTGTTAATTAGGCAACAGGCGCGTATTCAGTCCCACATATGTCGAGTGGTAGTTTTTGTTAGCCGTTGTCCGATTCCTGGGCCTCGCTGTGTTTTATTAATTGAGGTCTAGTGTGTGCATGTTGATTAATTCTCCTGTGTAAATCATCATAATATGCACAGCGTTAATTAGAGTTATGCATTTATTGTTTGTAATGCTGCAGGTAGGAGATGAGAGGAGGGAGGCACTGGAGGAGGGTGAAGGAGGAGGGGGAAGGGGTGCCGGAGGTATTGGAAGAGGAGGAGGAGGAGGCGGCGGTGGTGCCTTGTGCCGTCCAAACAGAGGACCCTCGTAAAAAGCTGATAATGAAATTAAATTGATGGGTCAACACGCAAGAGGGTGGTGATAATTGGTCGTTTCCTCCGCCGTGCAGTGACCGTCAGTGTGTGCGGACATGAAAGAATAATTGGACTGTTGGTCGAGGGTTGTCAGAAGCTAATTGGCAATCTTTGAATCCTGTGTACCATCTCGACACAGGCTTGTTCAGCTCATTTCAACCTTCCACCTCCTACTCAAATTCGTCCCCTGATGAAACCAGTTCTGTCTCGCGCAAAAAGATAAAATTGTACACCTCCCCGAAAACTTTGTATCCCTGCTCTATCTTCTGGCAGAACCTAATAAGAACAGCTATATTTTCCTTGCCGCAAAAGGACAATACTCTTTCTTAACAATACTGCCGCGAAAACTTCTCACATACATTTTCTTCGAAGGGAACTTTATACAAAACTTCACAAATTACTCGAAGCGTAGCTCTTATTTTTTCCCCTTGACTAGATAAAACAGTTATGATCATCGCTAACGAGCTCGTAATTAATTGAATGGCGGATGAGACTCAAAAGAAACATAAGCGTGATTAAGACCGGCCATCACTTAGGCGAGGTTGTTAGTGTCTCGAAGGCCTCAAGTGGACAAGGGTGAGGCTGGCGACACCCTGCAAGGTATAGCTAAGCCCTCACGTCCCCTCCCGACACCCTTGATTATGTGTCACCCTATATAGATTTATTCTCTCTCTCTCTCTCTCTCTCTCTCTCTCTCTCTCTCTCTCTCTCTCTCTCTCTCTCTCTCTCTCTCTCTCTCTCTCTCTCTCTCTCTCTCTCTCTCTCTCTCTCTCTCCCACCATCTCATAAGATATCCAGCATCAATACAATATCCAGCCATTTATACAACACCCAAACTGATATATTCTAATGAGACAGACTTGTATACGCTAAGAAAATGATGCTAGTTTTATAAAAAATAGAGAAACCTCCCTTTGCCCCCCCCCCCCCCCCCCCCCTTGTGTTGCCTGGCCGGGATGCAGCAGCCAGGCACGTATGGATCACCTCGTCACATTCTGTCAAGGGAGTTTCGACCGTGTGGCCCTGAGCCGTACTATAAGAGAGGCACCTTAAGCAAACCCAATTATAACAGCAACACTTCCCTTTTGGCACAATGTGAATGAAAAGTATCTACTTCTAAGGAATAGATGTACTAATTAACTCTGTAAGGGCACTTTTCTAGCCTCTCCTGGACCTTTCTTCATCTAATGAGGTTGGTCGCTTTTCACGTGGGAACACTCGCCTTTTGTTACATACGAGAGCGGTGAGTCTGAGTGGTGAGGCAGCCCCTGTTACGGTCACAACATTCATGGTGGTGGTGGTTCTAGTGGTGGTTGTAGTAGTGGTGGTGGTGGTGGTTGTAGTGGTGGTGCTCCTTGTGTAAAAACGTGAAGTGAGAGAAGTCAAGAAGGAAGTGAAACTGATGATAATCCTGTTGACGTTTTATGTTACTTCCTCTCTCTCTCTCTCTCTCTCTCTCTCTCTCTCTCTCTCTCTCTCTCTCTCTCTCTCTCTCTCTCTCTCTCTCTCTCTCTCTCTCTCTCTCTCTCTCTCTCGCATGCTGTACGCTTAATTATCTCATTATGAATATTACAGTAATAATAATAATAATAATAATTACTACAATAATAATTATAATGATACTGTGGGGCTGTTGCAATTGCCTAAAAATACTGATTTCATTGTTACCTTTTTTTCGTACAGTTTTAACCCTTGAATAATACGTTTTGTGTGTGGTGTGTAGTTTTTTCTTACGCTTTTTTAACGTTTTCATAATTAAGTGACAGTGAATTAATAATGGTGATATTACATATATTATATCTTGTGTGCTTGTGTGCTTTTGTGTGTGCGTCCCTTCTCATTCTCTCTCTCTCTCTCTCTCTCTCTCTCTCTCTCTCTCTCTCTCTCTCTCTCTCTCTCTCTCTCTCTCTCTCTCTCTCTCTCTCTCTCTCTCTCTCTCTCTCTCTCGCCCCTGTTTCCCTTCCTCCATTACTTCCTCTCCACTCTTTCTGTGCATCCCTCCCTCTCTCCTTCCTGACCTTCCTATATTTTACCTCCCTACTGCTATCTCTCCCTCTTTGCTTCCGTCCCCTTTCCCTCCTTTCCTCCCTAGTCTCCCTTACCTCTCTCTCGTTCTCTCCCCTCCCAGGTTAAGCCCCTCAACTGTCCATCCCCTCCCATCGCAGCTCTCTATTCCCTCCCATGAATCTTTCATCATTTCCATTTCCAGCTTTCGAGAATTTTCATTCCCTAGTTGTTTTGTTTTTATATGATCTCCTTCAGCTGAAGAACCGTCGTGTTCATCTATTTTAACAAGCTTCCCTCTCTTTCCATCCGTCCATTTTTACGCTCAGTTTTCTGCCGGTTGATTGTATTTTCATTTTCATTTCTTCGTGTGTCTTATCAAACATCCTTTGAGCTTTAAGCCTCAATCTCACTAATAATAAGCACTGTATTTTTCCACACAAAAGAGTCACTGTCGGCTGTATAATTCCTACCAGATCTGCAGTTTCTTTTTATCTCCCTCTATTCTCTCGTTCATTTCATTGGCTTTTGTTGGGGCTCTGTGATCATGTTCTCTCGCTATCCCTTCCTCTCTATCTCGCCCCTTCATCTTCCCCTCAACCACCTCTGTAGCGCAGGTCTATTACTCCTGTTAGACACCGTTTTAAAGCCATGAATACAGAATCAGGTCAACAAAGAGCTTGGAATTACGTCAGAATACGGCTAGAAAACTCGGGACCCGTTTGTGTTAGGTCTAGTGCAACAGCACCTCGCTAGCACTGTGCCTCATCCTTGAACTATCATCATCACCATCATCAGCACTCACCACCACACACACACACACACAGTATAGTCACCATCATCACTATATCTACTGACTTTACATCATCATAGCCTTTCGGGTACATTTTTCACCACCACCATCACCACCACTTTAATTCGTTTTTTTAAATTATTGCTATGCACCACCTTTCCCATGTCTGACAGCCCCACCACCAACACCACCAACATCATCACCATCAACACCACCACCAACCCTCCTGTCAACCCCACTTACCACTCTTGTTACTGTTATTTTTTATCTTTTTTTTTTTTTTGTATTGGTTCTATACTCTATACCCCTTGTTTGGACTAACGACCTTGTTGCCTCCACCACCACTGCAACCATCACCACCTTCACCACCACCACCACCACTACAACCACCATCACCACCACCACCACCACCACCACCACTGCAACCACCACCACCACCACCACCCCACCACCACCACTGCAACCACCACTGCAACCACCACTGCCTCCTCCTCCTCCTCCTCCTCCTCTTCTCACTACCCTTATTCCTTTCATCCCTTTGTTCTTCTATCCTGTTCCTCTACTTTCATTACTTTCTCTCATGATGAATATGACTTCCTTTCCTCTTTCTTTTGTTACTTCCCTCACTTTGTCTTCTCCTTCATTTCATGGCTACCTCTTCCTCCTCCTCCTGCTCTTTCCATTCCTCCTCCTCCTCCTCCTCCTCCTCCTCCTCCTCCTCCTCCTCCTCCTCTTCCTCTTCCTCTTCCTCTTCCTCCTCCCATTCCTCCTCATCCTCTTACTTTTTTCAAGACATTTTAGCATCACTATCTATCCTCCTTTTTCTCTAGCTCACCAAAACACAGTCGCTTCCCTTTTCATCATTCTGTCAGTGGCGCTTCCTCCCTACTTCCTACCCTCTTCCCCTTCTCTCCTTCCTCTCTTCGTTTGCTTCCCCTCCTCCTCCTCCTCCTCCATCCCCTGGTCGGGCCCGATTACTCGCATTAGACGGTGTTTCAGAGTCATGAATACAGAATCAAGCCGACAAAGCAAAGCCCATTCCGTCTGCTAAACATCTCTCAAATTCGGCTCAAAAGGTATCCATTATTTCGAAGGCGATTTTGATTAGCTTTCTCTCTCTCTCTCTCTCTCTCTCTCTCTCTCTCTCTCTCTCTCTCTCTCTCTCTCTCTCTCTCTCTCTCTCTCTCTCTCTCTCTCTCTCTCTCTCTCTCTCTCTCTCTCTCTCTCCTTCCACACATACACACACTTTCTTCAGGAGGTTGAATGGCTCCCACTTTCATCTCTTCTCCCAGCCTTCTTTCAGTCTGTTCCTTCCCACGCCTCCCTCCTTCTCCTCCTCCTCTCCGCCTCACGTTAGGTAGTGGAGGTATTGGGAGCCGGTAAAGAAGAGAGTAAATTCCCCCTAGAATCCCAGTAGCCCGATGGTAATAGGCTCAGACGCTAGAGCCATCAGTGGGGCTGGAAGACTCGTTGCCGTGATTATGTTTACATACTCTAGTGTTCCCTCCCCGTCGATCTCTCTCTGCTCTCTCTCTCTCTCTCTCTCTCTCTCTCTCTCTCTCTCTCTCTCTCTCTCTCTCTCTCTCTCTCTCTCTCTCTCTCTCTCTCTCTCTCTCTCTCTCTCTCTCTCATATATTTTTTCTCTAGTCATGATATTATGTTTTTTCTCTCTCTTTACAATATCATGCGTCCAATCTTTTCTTCTTGGCATTATTTTTTATCAAGTTTTTCTCGATCCCTCTTGATTATTCTACCTTCCTCCATTCCATTTATTATCTCCCCTCCTCTGTCTCCCATTTATTTTCCATCTCTCTCTCTCTCTCTCTCTCTCTCTCTCTCTCTCTCTCTCTCTCTCTCTCTCTCTCTCTCTCTCTCTCTCTCTCTCTCTCTCTCTCTCTCTCTCTCTCTCTCAATTTCTTCCTGCACCTCTTCCTTCCTACCATGTTACCTACTCTCTCTCCCCCCTCTCTCCCTCTCCCACTCCCTTTCCCTCTCTCTCGCTCTCTCGCATCCAACATTAACAGGACTTTTAGGAGATAATGGAGATAATGGAGACCTGTGATGTGGATCTCCATAAGAAATTAAATGGGTAAAGAAAATCAACGGTTGCATTAGAGTGGTATAGATTTTGGGGCGAAGAGAGCGATAAATTCATCCTTGATACTCTTCCTTTCTCTATATACTTAATCTTTATCCTATCATTCTATCTTTTACTTTCCTCGCTTATTTCTCTCTCTCTCTCTCTCTCTCTCTCTCTCTCTCTCTCTCTCTCTCTCTCTCTCTCTCTCTCTCTCCTCTCTCTCTCTCTCTCTCTCTCTCTCTCTCTCTCAAACATTTATCTTCATACGAGTGTTACATGTATTCGAATCTTCCTAAAACATTTTCTCACCCCCTCTATGTTCTATCTGCATGCTTGCCTTAACTACCTTTCCTCCTCCCTTCCCTTCCCTTCCCTTCCCTTCCCTTCCCTTCCCTTCCCTTCTCTCTCACTCCAGTAGGAAAGCAAAGAGGGTATTACTACAGGTATATGGATGGAAGAGGAAGTTTCAATAATTCTAACACATCCTGACGCAATCACACTATCCTACTCCGCTACTTAGTCTATATCAGTCCTTATGAATTTTCTTAGATACCATTTCTATCAACATTTATTTGACACATATTCCTCATGACGTGTTTTGCTATAATAATTTTTTTGTCTTATTTGATTTGGCCGTTGATAAATTTCTTTCCATATTTGATTTGACCATCGATAAATTTCTTTCCACTGAGTACTCACTTTCTTCACTAATGTTTGCTTGTGAAATGTGTGTCTTGCGGAGGAAAAAAACACATCAGCCACGAGAAAAAACAACCACGAGAAAAAGAAGATGCAAAGTGTGAAGGAAAATTAACTTCAAATAGACTTGGAATACATACCGGAAGTGTGTTGAATGGAGTGAATGGAGCAAAAAACTGTTCTCTCTCTCTCTCTCTCTCTCTCTCTCTCTCTCTCTCTCTCTCTCTCTCTCTCTCTCTCTCTCTCTCTCTCTCTCTCTCTCTCTCTCTCTCTCTCTCTCTCTCTCTCTCTCTCTCTCTCTAATGGGCTGAAGGCCGAGGCACGGGAGGAAAGTCATTGAGGATTCGAAATACATAGATTATGGAAGGGAGAAGGGATGTATTATTGAGCAGGATCAAAGAGCAACAAGACTTGACTTTTAAGGTGGAAAGTGTTAGGAATGGAATACAATTATTTTGATTTACTGTGGGATTGAATAATTTTCGTTTTTTTTAATGGTTGCGGTTTATAAAAAAAAGTTCTCTCTCTCTCTCTCTCTCTCTCTCTCTCTCTCTCTCTCTCTCTCTCTCTCTCTCTCTCCTCTCTCTCTCTCTCTCTCTCTCTCTCTCTCACTAGGGGGTACCAGAGAACCCTACATTCTTCTTCTGTACGATTGAGAAAGAAAATGAGCTTCCCAATAAATTACCTTCTGCGTTGGTGTAAATTTAACATAAATTACGTGAGTTTGGCAAAGTTGAGCAACGAGGCTTGTTTCCCCCCTCCCCCCCTCCCTCCCTTGTCAGCCTAAGTTTCCAGCGACAACAACACCGGCACTTTATTGGTTCTTCCATTATTCTATCTTCCGTTTTCATCACATATATATCTCACTTTCCTTTTCATTGTTAACTTCAGTCTACATTCTTGTCTCACACTGTTTTCGTTATACTTTCTATTCTTATTTTTATCATCGCCAAAAAAAATTAGTTGGTTTAGTAGCAACAATAATTAGTTATAATAAGAACATTCGTCTTCGTTATTATTTTTATACGCTCTCTTCTTGTTCTTATCATCATAAAAAAAAATACAGTTGGTTTAGTAGCAATAATAATAATGTTATAATAAGAACTTTCCTCTTCGTTATTATTTTTATACTCTCTCTTCTTATTCGTATCATCGTTAAAAAAAAAATATATTGGTTTAGTAGCAATAATAATGTTAAAATACAAATATTCATCGTTATTATTATTTTCATCTCGTCACTGGAACCTGAACGCAACTTTCCTCCTGCAGATTGTTTGGGACCACCGGCCATTGCTCCGCCTGCAACAAAGTCATCCCCGCCTTCGAGATGGTGATGAGAGCGAAAACAAACGTCTACCACCTGGAGTGCTTCGCCTGTCAACAGTGCAACCACAGGTAAGTCTAATCACACCCCTCCTTATCATCACTTTATCATCATCTCCTTATTATCACTATCTCAATCTCATCCCCCTCTTCCTCCTCCTCCTCATCGTGTTCACCAACCACGGCAACAAATTTATCATCGTCATATAATGTTTGCATGTTTTTTTTAGTTTCGTTCCTCAGTTTATCCGAATTAACGAGTGTCATAAACTAGTTCGAATGTAACGCTCGAATGCTAAAAAACAGAAACAAATAAAAAAAGGATGGGTGGCGTGGCGTGAAACAACAAAAGATAAAACAAATATAAATACAAAGGACTACAAATAACGCTAAAAAACAAGTATATCACAAATGTAAACATACACATACGGGCACACGTGAATTAACAGCCCCCTACCAATAACACACACACACACACACACACACACACACACACACACACACACACACACACACACACACACACACACACACACACCAAAGTACTATTCGATTCTTTATTTCTTTGTACCAATATCCATGTTGTGATAGTAAGTAATATTTGCCTATTCCAATACTTCTTTTATATTTTTGTGTATTCTTTGAAATCTAAACAAGAAAGATTTAGTATCCCATCGTTGGTAGCTCCCCACAATACTGATTTACCAATCCGCTACAGCCCGTTAGGAAATCACACACTGCTATCATATTCGGAGGAGGAGGAAGAAGAGGAGGAGGAAGAGGAGGAGGAGGAGGAAACGAAAGAGGAGAGAGCAGACAGAGTAGAGGAATGGTGAGCATATGAAGAAAAAATGGTAATATGAATCTCTTCTTTGACGGTGATGATGGTGGCGTGAAGAGTGCGTCTCTCTCTCTCTCTCTCTCTCTCTCTCTCTCTCTCTCTCTCTCTCTCTCTCTCTCTCTCTCTCTCTCTCTCCGCAATAGAATGGACCGGATGGAGGTTGTGTGGGTCAGCCATGCATTAAAAAATACATCATTGTATTTCTCCTCTGAAGCAGATAATTTATCGAATGAAAATCAAAACACACGCGAGACACTATTGCATCAGTGCCCGGTCGCTGCATTTAATTGGACAGGCAAAGCATGGCCTATATAATCACATTACATATTAACTAACAGAGACTACATATGAGCTGAAAATCACATAAAGCTATGGTAAATATAGACACAGGGCGTGGCCACTTCAAAAGGCGAACTGAAAACAATCAGGAATTATAAGGCAAGTGAGTGATGACGCCTCGCCAAGCCAACACAAACTCTGCCACAAGTTTTGGCTTTGGAGTTGTCGAGAGACTGGCACAAGGCCGGCAAAGAGGAGGAAGAGGAAGAAGAGGAAGAAGAGGGACAGAAGGCTTGGCTTTGTGAAGAGGGGAGGCGGTGGAGGCAGCGGCGGCGACGAGATGAATCAAGAGGGGTAGGGAGGGGGGTTACCGGCAGGGGTTGGGGAGAGAAAGTGTAAGGGTGGAGAGGCGGGGGAGGCAGGTGGTGGGGGCAGGTGGTGGAGGCGTAACAAGGCTGCAACACACGCCCCGCCGCCCACCGCTGTTAATATAAACCGTCAGCCCACCGCGCCGTCTTGTAACACCGAGACGAAATGCAAATCATTCAATTTTCCCCCCGCTTCTCAATATTGCATACACAAGCAAACTGCCATCTGGTGCCATCGCGCGCAACTAAAGCAGCGTGCGAATCGTGCCAGCTGACTCAGGATTCCTCGACTCTATTTGGCTATTTGCGAGAGAAACGTTAAGTCTTCTTCCTGTATATAACCCAAACCCTGCTTTTCAATCTGGAGTAAGTAAGTTTCGATCGTTCTGTCGCAATGGATTCTGGGGGTTTAGCAGTAAATTCCGCCGCCGTATGATTCCAGGCGGACAGTTCGGACGAAGTGAGAATTACACCTGACGAGTTATATTGGAGATTTGGGACGCCGAGCGCGGGAAATGTTCAGAAGATTCAAGTGTTGCGATATATTGGGTAGCATGTGGGCCCGTTTTTCTCCCGCCGCTTAAAAATGGCTGCGAATCTTCAAAAACTTCTTCATTTGCCATCAGCTGAGAAGAGAAAGACAAGAGGAGGAGGCGGAGGGGGAAGGGAGAGAGGGGCTGAAGAGGAAGAGGAAAGAGTGAGAGAAAAGGAATGAAAGAAAAAACATTGACTATTTATTCACACAAGACTCAATCGTGGGAAGCTTTGTTAAGTGAAGGTGTGAATATATTTTTTACATGCAAATCAGTATACAAGGATGAGCTTTCACTTCAAAGGGGGAGAGAGAGAGAGAGAGAGAGAGAGAGAGAGAGAGAGAGGAGAGAGAGAGAGAGAGAGAGAGAGAGAGAGAGAGAGAGAGAGAGAGAGAGAGAGAGAGAGAAGTTAATAGAAAAAGAAACTCATCGCATAGGTTTTCATTGTTATTTTGCTTACGGTGTGTGTATGAGTGTGTGTGTGTGTGTGTGTGTGTGTGTGTGTGTGTGTGTGTGTGTGTGTGTGTGTGTGTGTGTGTGTGTGCCTGTCTGACTATACTTTAAACCTTTTACAATATACACAATTTACAACACTATTTCACCAAAGCACAATCAAAGAAAACCTCAAAACACACACACACACACACCACACACACACACCACACACACACACACACACACACACACACACACACACACACACACACACACACACACACACACACACACACACACACACACACACACACACACACACACACACACACACACACACACACACACACACACACACACACACACACACACCTCGTATATAGCTTGTGCGTACCAAAGTGTCTGTCTGTCTGTCTGTGAGGCTGAAACACGACTCCCAGCGGACAATATTTCAAGGGGCCTTTCTTCTCCTGATTGTGTTATTTTTCCTCTTATTTGTCTTATTGGTTGTCTTATTGAATTCTAGTACGTGATATTTATAGCTTGTGATTAGTTACCCTGACACTTCCACCGCGTACGGAGAGGGGGGGGGAAGGAGGGCACGGGAGGGATGGAGAGAGAGAGAGAGGAGAGAGAGAGAGAGAGAGAGAGAGAGAGAGAGAGAGAGAGAGAGAGAGAGAGGAAGGAATGAAGGAAAGGCGGATAGTGATGAAAGGCGATGAAAGGTCTCTCTCTCTCTCTCTCTCTCTCTCTCTCTCTCTCTCTCTCTCTCTCTCTCTCTCTCTCTCTCTCTCTATCCTGCGCATTACGAGTTTTTTCCTTCTATCTGATAAAGTAATTTTCCTCTCAACAGTAGAAAGCACTCTGATGTCTTTAGCAGGAAAGTGTGGCTCTTTGGGGACCACTAATTTTCCCTCTTTTCCCTGCCGGGCGCCTTTGGCAGTTCTTTCTTCCGTCACACAGGTAGTGGGTCCTAAAATGCGGCGGAGGTGGAAGAGCCTGACAGAAGATACAAGGAGAGGCAATGCGTCAAGAGGGTTTGGACTTTAGAAAGGGACATAGGCAGAGGGTATAGAAGAGTCTTTCAATGTTAAATGATGTTAGGAATATAGTTAACACATATGTGGAAGGGCCTGACAGAAGATACTAGGAGAGGCAATGCGTCAAGGGGGTTTGGACTTTGAAAAGAGACATAGGCAGAGGTATATAGAGGAGGCGGACGATGTTAGATGATGTTAGAAATATAGTTAACATATGTGATTGGCAGAGTGCAAACCATACAAAAGTAGTATAGTGTTATAATGAGACGTCTATGAGGATTTAGCTTAGACTTAGCTTGATTGTATACATAAATCACGATAATTTTTTTTTAGTATGTACTACGAGTTGAAAATGGAAGGTGTAGCTGTAGATTATTTTATTTATTATTGTGTGTGTTGGGGGTGGCAAGGGATGTATAGGAGGAAAGGTGAAGGAAGCGAGGGATTAGGCCTGGTGTGTGTGTGGGTGGGGGGGGGGGATAAGAGGTCTTGTTAGTGCAGGAGGGAAGGGAAGGATACTCTTGCAGGATGTTCACGTCTCAAGAACCAAAGAAAAAATATATAAATAAAAGGTTAATATTATACCACGGTTCTGGGAAAAAGATGACCTTAGGCAAGTTACTGGATATATAAAACAATAAAACAAACAAAACATTTCACCTAACAGAGGGAATAAAACAGAAAAACATCCACCTATCATAAAGAAAAACAAGGAAGAATAGGAGTAAGAAAAAAAAAATGCAAAAAAAACCACCGCATGATCAGTTTTGTTAATATAGAAAAAAAGGATAATTTAAGAAAGTGAATGGAAGGACGATGATGAAGAGCGAGAATCAACACACTAGCAGAGATTACACGAAACCG
>JACEEZ010024570.1:220000-230000 GCA_016584305.1 Chionoecetes opilio
GCGTAATGTTGTTGTTGGGTCGGATGGCAGTCGTGCGTCGCCTCGGAAAACTCCTGACGGCGAGGCGGCAGGAGGAAGGAAGCTATTGGGCGCGACACCTGTAATTCCCGCACGTTCAGGGGGAGGGTGGCGTCCGGGTGGCCTTTGAGGGAAGCTTTTGATGTCTGTGCTCATGTTACTGAGTTGGTGTGCATTAAGGTGTAAATGACTGTTACGGTGTAGTTTCCTCACCTGAGTTTTGACCAGTACACGTGAATTGCATCAAATTTACAGCAAAGTTGCTTCCACAGTGTGAGGTGGACTGTCATTAAAGGCGACTCAATGACACCCATGGAGTATAAAGGCTCGACTTTTTAACTTTTTATTTTTATTTAAGCGTACGACGAGGAACTACGGTTTTAAGAGTAGATTCCAGGCTGTTGTTGGGAATAAAAAAAAATGAATTACACCTCCCAAGTTACTTTACAAAATTGTCCTTTTAGTTTGATTTGACTTGGGATGTGATGACAGAGTTGAGAGAGTTGAGGAAATAGTCCTTTTTTATTTTATTTTAGGAAGGGAGGGAGGGGAAAAAGGGTAGGGGGAGGGGAAGAGGGGTGTACAGAGTCGTTTCTCAGTGAGGTGGAGGGGAGAGGAATGGGGGAAAAGGGGGGAAGGGGTGTACACGAGTCGTTTCTCAGTGTGGTGGAGGGGAGAGGAGAGGTGGGTGAGGCGTGAATGCAATGTACGACGTGCAAACGCTAAGGTAAAAGTTGCAATTGCTGCCTAAGGAGTGTGAAGGCCGGGGAGGAGGTGCGGAACGGCGTGAGGAACCTGCAGGAGGGATGGAGGGGGAGGGGGGAAGCAGGAGGGGAAGGGGAGAGGGGGGAGCTGGAGGCGTGAAGGGGGAAGCAGGAGGCATGAGGAACCTGAAGGGGGGGCAGGAGGCGTGAAGGGAAAGGGGGAGGGGAAGGGGAAGGGGAGGGGGAAGGAGGCGTGAAGGTGGGAGGCTGTGACTGGTAATCCATTAGCGCGATCACGGTCTCTAATCCAGTTTTCTGCCGCGTTCTCCAAATACTGCGACACCCATTTGCAAGATGGCATAATCTGCAAATGCTGGGAGTGCTGCAATTTCCTCTTCCTCCTCCTCTTCTTCTTCCTGCTGTATCTATGTATGTATGTATGTCAGTATGTAGATGTTAATAAAATATGCTGGCTTGCAATTTCTATTTTTTGTTTTTAGGTTCAGTCTAACTAACGGTTTTTAAAGTAAAACTGCTTTAAACTAGAAGTATGATATATTACTATGCGTGAAAATAATATAGAGTTAGTCCCTTCCCCTACACTGAGGTGGTGAGAACGATCAGGTTTTTGTGATTTTGCTGCAAAACTATGATTCGTAGAATAAAACTTATCGAAGTAACAAAGGTTCATCTTGATGTGTTCTACATGATGAATCGGCTTGTCAAAACACCTCATGGTTGTTGAGAAAATTGATCTTTTGTATAAATGTACGATTATGCTATTTTTTCGGTTATTTACCAATCAATATTTTTTGCTTTACGCCAAATGATAGCCCTTGATCTACTTCATATTTGCTTCTCTATACATGTTGCACGTATCTGCCATAGTTTTTTAGTTATTGAAAAAAACGTGATTTAAAAAAAATCAAGGCAATATTGATCGTTGTATTGAAGTAATGATTAATCTAGCAATGCCTATCATATTTTTATCTCGTGTAGTAAGTTTTGTCTAATATGTGTTTTTTAAGGAATATCTGGATATATCATGTCTTTGTGAATTGGCTGAAATAGGGACTTAAATCAATTTAACTGAAAACTAACTTAATATTCGTGTTCAGCATGCCCGAAAACTGCTAGGAACAAATTTGCAAGCAAATCAATTTTTCAAAAAATATTGCTAAATTTTCAATATTTTTTGAAAAATAGATTTGCTTGAAAATTTGTTCCTAGCAGTTTTTGGGCATGCTGAACACGAATATTGAGTCAGTTTTCAGTTACATATGATTAGAAATTCCTATTTCAGCCAATTCGCAATGACATGATACATCCAGATATTCCTTAAAAAACACAAATTAGACAAAACTTACTACATGAGATAAAAATATGATAGGCATTGCTAGATTAATCATTACTTCAATACAATGATCAATATAGTATTTTCAGTATTAGTAATAATATAATTAATCCCTATTTGCGCCACCCATGCGATTCTCAAAGTACTTATAAAAACCTAGGAATACTATAGCAATCCTGTGGGACTTCTCATCCCCTCCTATGACTCCTGTAGGAAGCGTGACGGAGCGAAGAGGCCCGTGAAGGACACTGAAGGATTGTATGCAAAGCGAATAATATTTTTTTAAATAGTTCTTCCTCCTCCCATTTCCTCTCCTCCCTTTCTTCTCCTCCTTCCCTCCCCCCTTCCTCCTCTTCTCCCCTTTTTCCTCCTCCCCCTCCCGCCTTCTTCCTCCGCCTATCGTATTTATACGATAATTATAAATTATCATATATCAGATCACGCTAGGTAGCCGCGGCACGCACCGCATGGGAGAGATCGGACTCCCACTAGTAAGGCTAAGGATAATTCAAACTTGCTCGAATTATGGAAAGTTATTGAAAAATTTGAACTGGCCTGAAACAGGTCGAATTATCCGAAGTTTGAATTATACGGGTTCGATTTAGAGGGTTTACTGTAGAAGTATTCCTCAAAATGTTTATGCCGGACTTTTTTTCAAGATTTGTTATTAGGCAATTTATTATTTTAAGCTTTATTATTCTAACGATTAAGCGTTATTCACAATCTTTTTCTAAGAATAAAAAAAAAATTCTTACATATTTTTCATCCTATATTCTAAGTAGGAACTTAAAAACACAAACATTAATTAAAGATTTACCTGACTTAGAAAATCATGGAGTCTTGTATTGCAAAAAAGTTAATTACATATCCACATAGCTATTCTATTTTCAGTTCTAAAATATCACGATGTTGAGTATGTTCAAAAATCTAAGTCTTGTCTCCACCAATCCTTCTCCTTTACCCCAGAAAATAAAGATAAAAATAGTTGGTGGCTCTGGCTCTGTACATGTAATTTTTCCCTCTCTGAATATTTCCTGCGTCGCTGTTAAATATTCGCCTTAACATACTACGCCTTACCTGCAATATTTACGCTACACATCCACTTTGAAGTAAAAAACCAGAGCCCAAAAACACGCCTGTCGCAATTAATCGACTTAGTCCCCGCCAACAACGCTCAAACTATTTAATTATTAGCCTTGCCAACACCTTCCTAAGTAATTAATTCTCAACCTTACCTAAAATTCACCAAAACACGCACACCAGGGAACGTACATACATGAATTCTGAACGTACACATATGTAAGTATTCGTAACGTGGATGTAAACTAGGTGTGTACATGTATGTATGTATTTATGTATGTATGTTTGCTTGTTTGTCTGTTAAAACTGTATTCTGATTTTTTCGTACACACACACACACACACACACACACACACACACACACACACACACACACACACACACACACACACACACACACACACACACACACACACACACACACACACACACACACACACACACACACACACACACACACACACACACACACACACACACACGCACGCACGCACGCACGCACGCACGCACGCACGCACGCACGCACGCACGCACGCACGCACGCACGCACGCACGCACGCACGCACGCACGCACGCACGCACGCACGCACGCACGCACGCACGCACGCACGCACACTTCAATGTAACTTTTTTTTCATCCTTACTTCTCCTTTTGTCAGTATTTCTTTTATCTTTTGTCCTCCTTCTCCCTTCCTAATTACTGCTTTTCTTACCTATTCCTGCATTCTTTCCTTCCCCCCCCACCTTCTTCCTCCTCCTTTGCATATAACCCTCTTCTCCCCCTTTCCTCCGCCTCCTCCATCTCCTCCTTCCTTGCCTCTTCCTTGCATCATCACTCCTGCTTTTCACACTGAGCTAATGAGTGTCTTCCTTCTCTTCCTGCCTCATAGAAAGTCCATTCTTCCTTCACGCCCTCTAGGAAGATCCAGGTATACATTTAGAGGGTTGTAAAGTGTCATCACTCATTATAAGATGACAAAATAAGACAAAAAATAATGAAAACATATCTTTAAACTTTTTCTTCCTTTAGTTCTTGTCAATTTTACAGTTTCTTGGATTTATTTATTTATTTATCTACATATTTATTTTGGCTGTTGATGCTAATGATGTAAAAAAAATAGTAGTGATTATTAGTTTCTAGCTGTGTCTATTTCTGCTCGTTACCGCAAGCTCGTTATGCGCTAATTAAACGGGTTTTTTCCGCAATGTCTAATAATAAATTCCTGCTAATACGTTTTGTTTACGTCTTTCTGTTAATCCGTAAAACAGCTGTATTATTAAATGTATTCTCTCGTTAAATCCACTTTTACCCCGCCTTTCTTCTCTTCTATTCCCTAATAAAAGCTGTCTATATAATTGCAACTGTATTTTTTTATCTGCTTTTCAATTTTTTTTTTTCTCTCTCTCTCTCTCTCTCTCTCTCTCTCTCTCTCTCTCTCTCTCTCTCTCTCTCTCTCTCTCTCTCTCTCTCTCTCTCTCTCTCTCTCTCTCTCTCTCTCTCTCTCTCTCTTCATCTCCTCTCTTCTCTCTTACTCTCTCTTTCCTCTCTTTTTTCCTTACATCTCCTACTCTTCGCTCAGTACCTTAACTTTCCTTCTTTCCTTCACTCCCATCTTGATCTTCCTCCTTCCTCCTTCCACCTTCCTCTCCTTCGCTCATGATCAAAGAGCATTAAACAGATATACAAAGACAGTAACAATCAACATATTATCTGGAGTTTCTAATCTCACTAATGCATTGGCTTTGTAGTGTTGTTTTATATCTTATCTCCTTCCCGTTTTTTTATGCGAGTAGGAGGGAGGGAAGAGGGAGGGTATAGGAGTAATGGTTATGAAATATAGAAAGGAAGGAGAGAGAAAGAGAAAAATATTAGTAAATGGAGAGAGTTAAGGAAGTAGAATAGATAGAAATAGAGTTAATAACAATAATGGCAAAGAAGAGAAATATCAAAGAAAGAATATGAGTACAAGGAAAGAAGAGAGAGTAACAGGTGTGTTAGAACGAAGATTAAAGTAGGGAGAAGTAGGAAGGTAAAAATTGGAGGCAAAAAGAGTAGACAAGGAGAGAGGATAGAATGAGAAACGCTAGGTGGAGGAGGAAAGGAGGAGGAGAGGAGGAGGAGGAGGAGGAGGAGGAGGAGGAGGAGGAGGAGGAGGAGGAGGAGGAGAGAGGAGAGGAGAGAGGAGGAGAGAGGAGAGAGAAGAAGAAGAAGGAAGAAGAAGAGAGAAGAGAAGAAGAAGAAGAAGAAGAAGAAGAAGAAGAAGAAGAAGAAGAAGAAGAAGAAGAAGAAGAAGAAGAAGAAGAAGAAGAAGAAGAAGAAGAAGAAGAAGAAGAAGAAGAAGAAAAAAAAAGAGGAGGAGGAGAAGGAGAAAATATAAAATTGAAAAGGAAACAAAGAGTACGAAAAAAAGAGAGAAAGGAAACACGAAACAGATGAGAAAGTGGAAACAGAGACAGAAAAGAGAAAGAGACAGAAAAGCAAAGAGGAAGGAGAGGAAGAGACAATAAAGGGATAGAGGAAGGAATGCAGAGGAGAAAAAGGAGAAAAATCAAGGAGCTTTATATCTTAGGAGGGAAGAATTGGCGGTAATGATCTTTCACATTTAGAGATTACCTTCGCTGCCAAGGAGGTTCTCAAAACAGGCTTGTTGCTCCCTTATACGATTAGTCCAAGTTTATGGCCAATATTTTAGGAGATCGCTTTTTTGGGGGTTGGAGCGAGAAAAAGAGAGGGAAGGAAGGAAGGAAGGAAGGAGCGAGGGCGGAAGAACATGGGGGAGGGGAAGGGAACACAGAGAGAGAGAGAGAGAGAGAGAGAGAGAGAGAGAGAGAGAGAGAGAGAGAGAGAGAGAGAGAGAGAGAGAGAGAGAGAGAGAGAGAGAGAGAGAGAGAGAGAGAGAGAGAGAGAGAGAGAGAGAGAGAGAGAGAGGGGGGGGGACGAATAAAGCACATGGGAGGCAAGATACGAAAAGAAAAAGATGTAAGATGCAAAAAGAAAAAAGTCAGAATAACAAAAAGAAAATACTCAAGTAAATAAGAAAAAAAATTCCCCCATCACAAAAAAAATATAGACGCTGAATACGAAAAAAAAACAATACGAAAAATCATCCTTTGTGATGAAAAATATATGATTCCACAAAATCCTTCAAAAATTTCAGCATTATGAAACTTTCGTGACATTATGATTACATATTAGAAACAGTTCCGCGCCAAAATAATTACCATATTCTTTAGATCTTAATTCAAGGCGAAACAAAACGGATTAATTATATATAAGAAAAGTAATAGAGGAAAAGAGAAAGGGTAAGAAGGAAAATAGAGGAGGAGGAAGAGGGGAAAAGAGGAACCTCCTGGACCTTCCTAAGCCTAAATCACAAGGCCTGATTACTGGATCTATCGCAGACTTAATTTTCTTTGTTTTTTGTAAATTAATTAATACCTGGGGGATTAGCGTTGATTGGGTCGCCGGGAGGATAAAGAATGAGTCCTTTATAGACACCGGCCTCGCGGGTTTTAGAGCCGATAGTGGCATCACCGATTTTGGGAGACATGAAAGAATATTTTTTCCCGGTACCATACTTGTCGGTAACTCCACTGCCACGTAATTTTTTTTTAGTTTTTGCTATTTTTCCTCTTTTCAATACATGTTAAGAGAAATAACACCTTTTTATAACGTTTATTAGATTTCTTGTATTTGTTTTAGTTTTTGCCAGTTTTTCCTCTTTTCAATACATGTTAAGAGAAATTAACCTTACACCTTTTTTATCAGCTTATATCTCTGTTATTTTTTTATAGCTTTTTGCCAGTTTTTCCTCTTTTCAATACATGTTAAGAGAAATTACACCTCTTCTTTTTATCACGTTTACTAGATTTCTTGTTATTTTTTTTTCATTTGCCATTCGGTCTCAAATAACGAAGATTAAAGAGAATGTAACTATTCTTTTTATCATGACATAGAATCTGTGTTTTTTTTATAGCTTTATTTTTTGATCTTTTTTCAATAATATAAGAAGTCAGTTCTATATTTTTATCTTTATTAAATTTTATGTATTTTTTTGAAGTTTTTGATTTTCCTCGTTTAAACATCATTAATTAATTTGACACTCTTTATTTCACTTTCTCGAGATTTGTATGTTTCTCTCGCATTTTTTCCGTAAGATTCGGGCAAAATAGACAAGTTAAGAATGTAGTGTATGATTGTTTGGCGAAGAATGGTGTGTGTTTAGGTATATTTATGGTGCTGTTTCTGAGCTATATAGTACGTGTTCATAATAGTGATTTTCTTTGATTTAAATTTATAGTGTGTTGAAATTTTATGTTGAATCGTGTGGAAAACTCACTTATTTATTTTTGGCATGTTTTCGTGATTTCACTTTTCTCGACGTGATTGTGTCATGTTACTTTCTCTGCATTGCCCGTAACGATATAACGGTGATTGTGGTGGTGTGCCGGGATATAGGGCGTGGTGGTGTGTGGCCATTTGCGTCGATAGTGGTGGTGGTGGTATAGTGGTGGTGGTGGTGGTAGTAGCGGTGGTGGTGGTGGTGGTGGTAGCGGTGGTGGTGGTGGTGGTGGTTGTAGCGGTGGTGGTGGTGGTTGTAGCGGTGGTGTGGTGGTGGTGGTGGTGGCGGTGGTGGTAGCGGTGGTGGTGGTGGTGGTGGTGGTGGTGGCGGTGGTGGTGGTGGTGGTAGCGGTGGTGGTGGTGGTGGTGGTGGTGGTGGTGGCGGTAGTGGTGGTAGCGATGGTGGTGGTGGTGGTGGTGGTGTGTGTTCATGCAGTATAATAATGGAAATAATTGTAGCATGGTGGTGGCAGCGTCCGTGTGATTGGTTTGGCTTGATTGAGCGAACACGCAACCTTCATTTTCATTGTGATTGTTCCTTCAAGGGTAATCTATTTCACTATTCCTATCCAGTTCTGTCATGTTATTTTTTTTCGTTTCTAATTATTGTTCCTCTTTTTTGTTTTTTTTAACTCGTTGCATGTGTTGTTTCGTGCCGGCAATTCTGGGGTGCGACTCGTTTCTACGTTAATGGCTTTGTGATAACTAAATAATAACTAAATTTCATCCTTCCTTCTTTTCCTATTATTTTAAGTTACCTTGAATAACCAGTTCCTCTGTCACCCCAGTCAACGCTTCCCTCCCTTCCTCCCTCCTCCTCCTCCTCCTGCCTCTTCATTCTCTGTTATTCTATTGCTCACGGAAACGCACTGTCCTGTGTCGCCAGAAATTCTATGAATAATACCAACTTTATCGGTGGCAACTTTGGTGGGACAATTCATCTTGAAAGTTTCATTTTCTGGCGAGTGGGTCCCCTCTGCCCTGCCTATACACCGTTGGCTTGCCTTGTTTATCTTTCCCCCCCTCCCTTTCTTTCCCTTCCCTTTAGTAAATGTGTCTCTGATGTGCTTTGTCTTACAGTATTTTTTCTACTTTGACACTTTCGCTTCAGTTGGTGGCAGGAGCATCGCCTCGCGGCCTTGCCTGTCAGGATAATTTTCGGGGCTGAATGAAGATGGCGGTGGTGTCGAGTGTGCTGAACAGAGGTGGACCACAGCCTGTCGCGCCGCCCCTGTACTGCCTTGTTGCACTCTCAGGCCGGGGAGGGGCGGCCAGGCAGGACACGGGCCATCACAGTCACAACCCACGCCGGGCCATAAAGTCGGAATTGGGTCAGGAATCCGCCAGTGCGTCACCTCAAGTATCGGTGGCGGGGGAGGGTGTTGTGGCAGCCTCGGGGCCCCTCAATTGGAGGATCCTGGCACAATCTCATTAATGGAAAATCTATCTATCAGCCATGTTCACTAAGGCCAGATTTAGGGCCGACACCGCTTACAGAAGCCCTGCCGTGTACGCCGATGTAGCTCTCCCTCTCTGCCTCGCCTCCCCTCCCACCCTTGTCTTGCTTCAGTGCTTCAGTTTGCCTTCAGTGGCTTATGTACCTCCATCCAGTACCTTTATATCACTTTAATTACCAAATATTAATCAAGAAGGATAGCATAATTTAAAATATCGTTTAATTAAGCGTCGTAGTGGGTCAGACTAGCGGGGTTGGGCCACTAAATGAAATGCGTTCGCCGGCCATGATCGATCGAGCCGTCCCTGTTAATATGCAGTTTAATTATAAAGTTATATTGAGTCATAGCCAGCCCTTGTCAAATTTAATAGGCAGACATAAATTCAATTTGTCCTGGCCGCCGGGAGAGGGTTGCCACGTCTTCCAATGTTTTCATACCACACCGCAACATTTTTCCCACAATACCTAAAACGTAGAGGTGTTGGCTGGGTGCCCAGGGTCAGGGGGAGGGTGAGGGGATGAGGGAGTGAGGGGAGAGGGAGTGAGGGGAAGGGAGGAAGGGGTCGGGTCGTGTTGGTAGTAACGGCATGGAGGGTTGCGATGAGGGTTGAGCTTCTACCTTAGTCATTTGCCGTGATGGAATTCCTCATCTCGACCAGTGTGTGTGTGTGTGTGTGTGTGTGTGTGTGTGTGTGTGTGTGTGTGTGTGTGTGTGTGTGTGTGTGTGTGTGTGTGTGTGACTTGTGGTGGCATTTGCTGCACCGTTATACACACACACACACACATACACACAGTCAGAGCCGAGCAGGACAATCATCCAAGCGAATAATAACGTACAAAATGACACAAAAGAGACGGAACATATACGTACTTACGCCCGACACACGCGCGTCAACTCGATTCCTGTGGGAGATTTTTGCGTTAGGAGAGTGCGTGCACCCGCGGCCTCACGCTTTTTTTGTGGGGGACGTCTGTGTTGTGTCACATGCCGCGGCGACAGCAAAGGCGGACATACATCAGGCCAGTAGGGCGGTAACTCGTACGAT
>JACEEZ010024570.1:232500-237500 GCA_016584305.1 Chionoecetes opilio
CGGATTAACATTTTAAAGGTGAAGGAATGAAATGTTGAAGAAGTACGGGGAGGAAAAATGCGTAATTGGCCCTATTGTCATTTCTTGGTGATTATTTAAATGTCTTCATATTCAGTATTTTTTCTTATCTTTTACATTTTCTGTTACTAGAGGATTATGGTATTAAAATTATGTTATTTGTACAGTCACGGTATTTATGGTTTTCTCTGCTGTGCCTTCTCTCTCTCTCTCTCTCTCCTCTCTCTCTCTCTCTCTCTCTCTCTCCTCTCTCTCTCTCTCTCCTCTCTCTCTCTCTCCTCTCTCTCTCTCTCTCTCTCTCTCTCTCTCTCTCTCTCTCTCTCTCTCTCTCTCTCTTCTCTCTCTCTCTTCTCTCCTCTTCCTCTTCCTCTTCTCTCTCTCTCTCTCTCTCTCTCTCTCTCTCTCTCTCTCTCTCTCTCTCTCTCTCTCTCTCTCTCTCTCTCTCTCTCTCTCTCTCTCTCTCTCTCTCTCGGTGGAACAACGATAAAAAAATTGCGTATTTTTCACAAGCTTTTGGGATTATGTTTCCCGTGAATCATATGTGAAAATATTTATGACGTTTATAGATTTCGTGTACTTATTCCTACGTGATTGTCCACATCAAATTTTGCCATAGTTATTGTTGCTATTGTTATTGTTATTGTTCGTAGTGGTGGTAGGATCTCCTGTTGTTGCATTAATTCTTACTTATTTCTCGTCCGCTGCTTCGTAATAATTCCTAATGTTTCGCTCGTCTGGTCACGTCAAGAGCTCCGTGATGAGCTGTCTGTGGCTAATTACCAGACTCTGCTCGGTTCTATCTTTTGAAAACCTGTTCATTAGTAAATGGGAAAGTTGAAAAAGAGAACGATGAGACCAGCGGTGATTTCATTAGGCGGTTTGAAGTTTTTAATGAACAATCCGCCTGTCCGTAATTGGACCCTTAATAATTAACGCTACCCTCCTCCCTCCATCCCTCTTCCTCCTCACATGCCTCATCCAAACCTTCATTCCCCCTCCAGGACCTCCCCTTCCTTCTCCGCTTTCTCCATCTCCATGCCATCAACTCACTCTAGTCTATTCCTTCTCCCTTCCTCTTTCTCTCTCTCGCCACATCCCTGACCCAAGCCCCTTCCAGCCCTTCTTTTTCCAGCATCACATCCCCCTCCCTACCCCTTCCTTCCTCGCATCCCCCTTCCCTTCTTGCCCCTCCCAGCCCTTCCTTCCTCGCATCCCCCTTCCCTTCTTGCCCCTCCCTGCCCCTTCCTTCCTCGCCTCCCCCTTCCCTTCTTGGTCCCCTCCCAGCCCTTCCCTTCCTAGCCTCCCCTTCCCCTTCTTGGTACTCTCCCTCCCCCTCCCTTCCTCGCCTCCCCACGGCCCTCCTCTTCACAAAACTGAACACTGGCCCTCATTAGTGGAAGGCTGGGTTTGTGTACAAGTCGAAAACCTCCACATGTATCCACAGCGCCGGCGGGAGGGTTCTCAAGACCGCCTGGATGTCTACCAATCTATCGGACGATCTATCTAATTATCTACTCTCTTGTCTCCCGTTCCTTTTGTCTCGTTTGGTTGCTTGTTAATTGCGTACGAATATTTTAGCACCAGCGTGGGAGGTTTTGGCTGCGAGTTTACGTCATTCGCTCCCAAGTTTATGTAGTGTTTATTTTTACATTTGTTTTTCTTTGGTCATATTACGTAAATATACTTATTTTCGTGTTTCTGCACTTTTGTATATTTCACTTACCTCTACTAATTCATATAATCCCATTTAAATAACTGCCATTCCAGCTCTCCACCAAGTTAAGAATGTATACATAATTATTTATGTGTCCCATTAAAACTCTTCTCAGATCTATATGAAAAATAAGAGTGGACAATAAATTATAACAAATATAATACATGAACGTCAATTTCCTCTCTTTCTCTCCCCTTTCATTGAACTACAAGGTTTTTTTCCCATAGGCGTTCGGAAGATGAAGATATCCCAAGTAAATTGCTGGGATAGAGAATAGATTGATTGAGGATTTATAGCGATGGGGTTGATGGAGAAACGAATAGGATAAGGGAGGGAGTTAGGGAAGGCGCAGAGAAACGGGAGAGAGAGAGAGAGAGAGAGAGAGAGAGAGAGAGAGAGAGAGAGAGAGAGAGAGAGAGAGAGAGAGAGAGAGAGAGAGAGAGAGAGCAATGCAAGATGGTGGGAAGGAAGGCAGCTGAGGGGAGAGTTCGACGAGAAAATGAAGATATATGAATTCAAGAAGGATTACACACATTGGTTCGTAAATCAGAGAGAGAGAGAGAGAGAGAGAGAGAGAGAGAGAGAGAGAGAGAGAGAGAGAGAGAGAGAGAGAGAGAGAGAGAGAGAGAGAGAGAGAGAGAGAGATAGTTGAGTAATTGTAAGGGATTTCAGAGGAGATAACCCAAGGGAAGAGAAAACCCACGAGTAACGTAAACCTTAGCTTCTGATGGAACACGAGAGAGACGAAACGGTAGAAAGGAGAACCTAATTGGCGGGAACGACTGTGAGAACCGAATGGAATAGAGAAGGAGGAATGGCCAAGCGGGAGGAAAATTGAATTGATGGCATAGATATTAAGGATCAATGGGATGGAAGGCTGAGAGTTGATGAGAGAGGAGGAGCGGCTTGAAAAGGTGGAAATATGGCTCTCTGCAGGGAACTCCGATGAGAGAGAGAGAGAGAGAGAGAGAGAGAGAGAGAGAGAGAGAGAGAGAGAGAGGAGAGAGAGAGAGAGAGAGAGAGAGAGAGAGAGAGAAATACTAACATATGAATGATTTCCTCACCATGTATCATATCCCCACACACACACACACACACACACACACACACACACACACACACACACACACACATACACGGAAGAGCACTGACCCAAAGGCATTGACGTTCCTAATAAGTGACTGTTGGAGGCGCAGAAGGGAGGCTAATATGACTCACACCTCATACGACCTCCACAAAAGAGGCGGACCATCCAATAAGACTCAGGAACCTATCATGAAGGGAGGCGCGTCCGGGTAAAAATGAGGATAATTAGACGTGCTGACGCAACCCTCAACGGGGAGAAGCCCCTGAGAAGGCTTCCTACACCCGAGGACGAACAGGAAAGGAAGAAAAGGAAGGGAGGAAGGGAAGGAAAGGAAGGAAGAAAGGAAGGGAAGGAAGGAGGGATAGAGGATGTGTACGAGATGATTAAGTGAGGATTTATACACGTGATTTTTTGGTGTTTAATATGTTGTCGCTTCTGTGTGTTTTTTTTTTTGAGAGATTGTATTTGAGAGAGAAGAAAGAGTGAGTGAGAAGAAAAAATAATGGCTTACAGAGAACAACACTAATCTGCTGTGGTGTCTGTGTGTGTGTGTGTGCGTGCTGTCAATGTGTGTGTGTGTGTGTGTGTGTGTGTGTGTGTGTGTGTGTGTGTGTGTGTGTGTGTGTGTGTGTGTGTGTGTGTGTGTGTGTGTGTGTGTGTGTGTGTGTGTGTGTGTGTGTGTGTGTGTGTGTGTGTGTGTGTGTGTGTAAAATTTCTTGTGTACACGACCTCATGTTGTTCAAGAATTCCTGTTAAAAGTGTGTATTGTGTTGCAGTTTTCCTGAGTGTAACTGCGTATCGCATGTAAAAGTGGCCGTGTGTTCTGCCGAGGCGTTGTGTTGCATTGCGTTTATGTGCATTGCGTTGGGTTGCATTGCGTTGTGCTGTGTTGTGTTGTGCTGCCTTGCCTCGTGCTACTTTGCCTCCTAGTGCAGTGAAAGTGAAGACAGATTTCCGTAGATAAGATACAGCGTTACCAAGGCAGGAGAGGCTGCGGCCAGTGTTGCCAGGGCTGAGGGTGCAGGTATCCGTCACGGCGGGAGGCACGCGCCCGGGCGCAGTGGTGCCAGACTGGCGTGGCGGCGGAGCAGTGCAGGGACGAGGTGACGTGTGGCCGTGGCCGTGTAGAGGCGCGCGGCGTGTACTGAGTGTACAAGACACGAGGGGTTGTTTACCGACGTTAATGATAGGAGGGCGTGCAGGCGGGATTAATAATGAGAGAGGAGCCAAGTCCTGGTGGCCGCTATTTGCTCAGTCTTAATTAACTGCGCCCTTGTTATGTAATTTTTCAAAAATGTTGACGAGGTTCCAATTAGACTAAGAGGCGCACGTTGATCACGTTGCGAAAGAATTTCTTACTTTTTTTTTACCTTTTTGCTTTTGTCCGTATTCGAACGCGGTGCATTTTCATCACGTCAATTTAATTAAACGTTCCGTTCTTACATTTCTTTCTCCCCCGCCCAGGAACTTTGATTAATCAATACCGGTGATATATGATCCAATTAAACGGATATCCCACGCCGTTTGCCACGTCCAGTCCAGTCCTTGTCAGTTACCATTACGGCCGACCGACGCGCCGCCGCTTTCCAGATCGGGCTATTTTTATGGTGCCGCGTTCATATGTGAGATCAGAAGCTCGGGTGTGGGTGGCGGGGGCGACGGAGAAAACTGTTAGAGGAGAATGGAGGAGGAGAGAGAAGGGTGCTTTAGATGACACGGGGAGAGAGAAGGGCGCGAGGAGTGAAGGCGCTAGTGAAGAGAGCGAAGGGGAGGGGATAAAAGGATAGGAATCTCAGTGAAAGAAAAATATCATTGCAAGCCTCCTTATTGAGCCGCGCTGTGGAATGTTAGGGAACAAGATCAGGTGGAAAGGAAGAGGAGGAGGAGGAGGAGGAGGAGGAGAGGAGGAGGAGGAGGAGGAGGAGGAGGAGGAGGAGGAGGAGGAGGAGGAGGAGGAGGAAAGAGAGGAGGACGGAATCGAGGGAAGGAGAGGAGAGAGAGAGTGGTGTATTTGAGAGGAAGAATTGATTGCGTGGGTCAGTGGCGGAGAAGGGTTGAGCAGCAGCAGAGTTTGGCGTGATGGAGAGGAGATAAGGCGGGATCAGAGAGATGGATGACGTAATATCAAGGAGGCTGCATGTCTGTCGTGGAAGAGGAGAGGGAGGAGGGGCAAGAGGAAGA
>JACEEZ010024570.1:242500-290000 GCA_016584305.1 Chionoecetes opilio
CACGCTCTAAAACTGCATTAAAGTTAGTTAGTTGTATCGCAGTGCCTAAGTTACGGCTTATGACGATGCGAGTTCGGTATTGGCTTCTTCAGTAGACGGCTAATGAAAGGACTCAACGCCGGACGGTTATCACTTGCAGGCAGTGAGGAGTTGGTAACTATTAATGGTAACTTTGGTGTTTCGTCTCCATTATCCGCGTCAAGCTGATGGAACTTCCGTAAATATTCATTCGCACATATTTCACAGTTTATTTTCTACGTCAGGTTTAAAAAAAAAGTTATTCACGTTGTCTGATGAAGTTTAAGTCTTATTTGTTCTATTATTTATGCTTGATCTCCAATCTAAAACAACCGTGTTATTCATTATTCACGTCGACTTGCGTGTGGTGAATGGTAATCAAAGGGATTATTCGGGTCTCATCACTTTGTTTTCGCTGATCAGATTCCTCCAAGCGGCTCACAATCACTACTGTTACCCAAAAGAGGACTCGCCCTTCAATCCTTAATCAGCTTCTCGTAAATAAGGGATGACGGGGATGCAAAATGGCTGTTCACTTCTACAGCCACTCACTCATCTCACGCCAAGGATGTTTTTCGCTGTCACTCATCCTTGTGTGTTTCTTGTTGATCTTGACGTTTAATGATGCGTATCGGTGCCATTGTAAAATTCACTTCATTGTACTTCGTGCATTCGTGTTTTGCACTCAATGTGTGTGTCAGTATCATATGTTGTTGTTGTTTTCTGGTTTTAAGTTTGAGAATCATAAAACGATTACAATTTGCATCTCAAAAAAGGAAGGTTCTCGTTTTTACCTTCCCTCACACAGTCTTCCCTCTGCCTCATGCCCCCCCCCCCTCACTGCCGCCACGACAACCCCCCCCCCTTAACTCAACCAATCCACTAATCTTGCTGAGCCTTACGTTATCACGCCCGTTTTTTTCGTTGAACCCATTCGTTAACCAGTCCCCTTTCGTTGCAGAACGGGACCACGAAAGTACCATTGAAGGACATGCCTGAAATGCTTACGTCGTGATGGTGTCAGGTCAGTGAGGCTGCCGCTAACTGTTAACACCTCCCTCCCTTCCCCATCCATCCATCCACCTGCCTCTACTCAAACACCCTGGCTACTTCCTTGCCTCGTAAAGCAACTCTCCTGGCTAGCTTGTGTCACAGCTTTTCTCACCCTTCCACGCACCACCTTTTCTTCCATTACTTACGTCTTTCCTCTATTTGTCTCATCTAAGCACACTTCCTCTCTCCTGTCTCATTTAAGCACACTGTCTCACCTTGTCTCTTCACCCTGCCGGCTTTGTAATACCTGTCTCTCCTTCTTACACTTTCTTCCTCACTTTTCTTTCGTGAACTCAGGAAATTACTGTTATTACTTTGCTTCTTCCGTCTCAAAGCATTAATGTGTCTACGCAACTGGTGGCAGCAATTCATTTCATCTTTTGCTCGCACTTTTTTACCTGCAGCTATACTCTTATTTTTCGATCTGGAAATATTGCAATACTTTGTAGATTTTTCAAATAACACACTATCTAGTAATCGCCTTTACTCCCACTCTGCCACTTACTTGTAGTTCCTGATGTCGAGTGTAACCTTTTTTATTATATGACACGATCACCTGCTTATAACTGTCCCCGCCACACCTATCACCTGTGTCTGCCACCTTCCTCCCTCCACCTTCCACCTGCACCACCTTCCACCCCTTCATCACCTCCCTCCCTCCTTCCACCTCCACCTGCATCCACCCCCTCCCCTGCTGTTCGTTTGTTGCTGTCCCGCCACCATCCCAGACTCTAAGCTTCGTATGTTCCTCAAAGGACTTTTAATAATCCCATGAATTTAGAAACATTTATGTAATTTATAAATATGATATCAGGGATGTTTCTATTATCTTACCCACGTATTGTATAAGATACTTTAATTAATAATAAATAAAAAATGCACGTCCACTGCAATGCGAAATTAGAACAAAAAGTCGTTTGCTTCTTGTAATATATAAATAAATAAGTGAAAGTCGTGCTGGTTTCACGTTTTCTAACCACGTACTACTTGTAAACGAGACACTGATATATTTTTTTTAGAACTTCAATTCAATTTTACAATCTTCTAAACTGCGTCACGTGTTTCCAGGTTACGGTTATAGGACGCCCTTCATGAACCTTAAACTTTCACGTAGCACATTAACACGTCTAGGAGGAAGAACGAGAAACATATGTACAACTGCATGACAAGACAAGACGACACACACACACACACACACAGACACAGACACAGACACAGACACAGACACAGACACAGACACAGACACAGACACACAGACACAGACACAGACACAGACACAGACACACAGACACACAGACACAGACACAGACACACAGACACAGACACAGACACAGATACAGACACAGACACACACACACACACACAGACACAGACACAGAGACACAGACACAGACACAGACACACACACAAAGCACCGACCGCACTTAAACGTTAACCTGAGCATCGCAGTTTCTCATGCAGTTAAACGATTCCGCCCTTTGCATCGTTACAGTAATGTTTATCTTTAATTTGACAAATGCATGGCTGTTAACACGGAAAGAGGGAGTTCGTCAGCCACCCTTCTGGTTCCCTCTGTCTTGCTGTTTCTACATTACCATATATTACCATTACCTCCCCCTTCCTCCCTAAATGGGCTTTTAAGTCTTTTATTGTCTTCCTCTCTCCTCTCCCCTCTCCTCATCTCTCTCTCTCTCTCTCTTCTCTCTCTCTCTCTCTCTCTCTCTCTCTCTCTCCTCTCTCTCTCTCTCTCCTCTCTCTCTCTCTCCTCTCTCTCTCTCTCTCTCTCTCTCTCTCTCTCTCTCTCTCTCTCTCTCTCTCTCTTTGTCCCTTTTCGCTGCAAAATATAACTTTCGTATATTTCCTATATATACACCCTGTTATTCTTGTTATTTCACTTGCATCATCTTCCCGGACTTACATTTCATCTACGCCATTTATTCCTTTTTCCGAACAGACTAAGGGTGAAGTCTGTAATACTGTCTACTAAATGACTTTTATTACGGATAGAGAGGATAAGGACACGTGCTGGAATATTAACACAACATATTTCTTATCATTATTTTTTTGTTACAACTGATTACAAGTCAAACAGTAACCAAGATGTTTAATTTTGATAGCATCTATGGCAAAACAAAAGAAAAAAGTTCTCGTGTATAAAATTACTGTTACTGTTATCTAGTTTGTTAAACATCGCTTAATTGAGGAGATCATAGACAAGGTAATCTCGCTAACCGGGGCGTGCATTTCATCGTTCAATTTTTTTTTTAGGTAATTAGTTTATTAGTCTTCCTGGTGATCCGCGCGACGCTAATGACCGGAAACGAACGTCGAATCCAAATGTCCGTTTAGCATGACTTTTATTTCTTATATTTTTTCACTCATGTTTGTGTCTTCACTGTTGCTGCTGCTGGCTCTGTGCTGGCCCGGTGTTGAGCTAAAATCGGCCCACTTCAGAAATCGTCCCACGTACGCTTATTTAACCTAAATAACTCTACAAAACCTAACACAAACCTATCCTAAACTTATCCTAAACCTAGCCTAACCTAAACCAGACCTAAAAATAACTTAAATATAACTCAAATTAAACCTAGAGAACTATATGTGGCGATCTGAGGGAAGAAAACATAAGGAAGCTACAAGAGGCCGTGAGACCTATACACGAGATAGTTCCTGTTACTTAACACTATAGCCTACATCCGCCTTCCATCCCCATTCATTGAATTGTCTAGCCTCCTTTTAAAACTCCCTAATGACTCCGCACTAACCACCTGACGACTGAGTCCATTCCAGTCATTTACCACCCTACTTATGAACCATTTTTTCCCTATTTCCTTTTTATGTTTACGCTTTTCCAGCTTGAATAAGCTACTGGTTGTTCTACCCTACTTACTACCCGTAAGAACTTTTTCTACATCGCCTTTATTATATCCCTTTAACCACTTTAAAAAACTTCTATCAGATCGGCCCTCAGATCGGCAAACATAGTTTTTAGGTTTAGGTTAAGTTATATAAGTTATGTTTAGGTCTGGTTTAGGTTAGGTTAGGTTTAGGATAGGTTTGAGTTAGGTTTTGTAGAGTTATTTAGGTTAAATAAGCGTCCGCGGGACGATTTCCGAAGTGGGCCGATTTTAGCTCAACACCGGCAAGGCGTTGTAGCCGTGTAAACATAAATTACCCGTGTTTCGGTTGGTACTTTATAGGTTTCGTCCCCGTCCAACAGCTCCCCCCCCCCCCCCGCCTGTTCCTTCCCTCCCCTCCCCGCTTCCCCCAGACGTATTCCTTTTTACTTGACTCCTTCACGTTGTTTCCCTTGGTCTCTTCCCTCACACACAGTCTGAGGGGCAGTGAGAAACACAATGTTTATCCGACTTATATACGTGAGTGAGGGGTTAGCGTGTCTCCCTAACCTTGGTGTTCTCTTTCTCCCAGCAGCCCCCGGAGGAATCTGGCTTGGCTCAACGTGGCGTCACCCCCACCCATGGCGCGGGCCTCCCACAACACCCCCAACACCCCCCACAACATCACCAAATGGGGATGAACGGCATGAGTCTCGGCAGCGGTGTCGGCAACGGCCCGGGCACCTCAGGGATGCTCCTGCCCACGTCTCACGGGGAGCGAGGGGGCCTAGGGGAGCCACAACTAGGGGTCGGAGAAGGCGTCCTGAAGGCCCCAGCCGCTCCCCAGCAGCCCAACACCTCTAACCAGGCGGTGGCTGACGACGCATCGAGCGGCTACGGCAGTCCCGACTCTCTTACCATGGAGGACCGATGAGACGCGGCGGGGAGGGGGCGTAAAAGACGGAGAACATGACCAACGCAGGCTCCGTCGCAGCTCCCGCAGGCAACGTCACAGGCACAACCACAGCCACAAGCTTCGTCATCGCAACAGTTTCCATTCCCAATGCCACAGCTGCCGCCGCCGTACGTGTCTCATCTGCCGTCGTCGATGTCACAACTATTGCCGCGGCCCCAGGCACAGGGAAGGTTCACCCATCAGCCGTCCATGCTGCCTGGGATGACCTCGACTGCGGCGGAAATGATCCGAGGAGCAGGTCCGCCCACACAGCTGCAGCCTCAGTGGCCGCCTCAGTTTTAACTCCACGAGACGATCGAGTATCCAGCCCAGCCCACGTCTAGACGCTGGAGACAACCCGTCGCAGAAAACCCAAGCAAACATCCTTCAGTTTTCTGGTTGTTTATCTCGTTTCGCTGTGAGGAAGCGAAGGCCTGTGACAAACTGTGACAGAAGCACGGAGCTTCAGCGATGGACCGCACCTCCGCCTGTAACCCCCTCTCATGGTCTCCAAATGCCCCAGCACCAGCGCATCCCAAACAGCGGTGGACACAACACCTCGTTAAGCACGAAGCCTCCCCCGCCGAGGATGCATGGGCGCTGCCATGATTCTTTATCTCGCTAACAGAAAGAAGCATGGACTGGTTAATGCTTTTTACGGCTCTGTTATGTGATATGTAAAGCATTACTGTAAAGAATGATGGAAAACTCAAAGCATCATAAGTAATATTATTTGTAAATATACATTTAAGGATAAAATGTGCGATAATGAACTCCCTGTTTTGGTGTGAGGTTGGTTCAGGGGAGTCCCTCAATGCATGTACAGTGACGGAACACTCTTCCTATCTTGGTGTGCCATAAAGACCTACTTTTAGCAATTAATTAGTTTTCGGTTGATGCTACAGCCTTGAGGATTGCACAAGCTGCGCTAGTCAAGTGAGGGAGCACAACACGAGCATGTGAACGAAACAAACCCTATGTGCTCGCGAGTACCTGTGTGGCGCCAAAGGACTGAGCACCGTCTAAAGGCGGCTCAAGTGTATAATCCTCGTCACGTGAGAAAGTAACACGCTCTGAAAATGCTTGTTTATGTTCTCTCATACGTAATCAGAGTAGTTCCGTAACGAACAATAAGACCGTACAAGGGCAAGTAGCACCGGTCAGGTTAATTGTATATAATGTGCACATTTGCTTTCACCGACCTGATCCGGCTTCCCATTTTCTACACACACCTAGTCGCAGCTCACACTAATTTGCGCTGTATCGCAGTGTAATTTCGCAAGAACTACATCTTACGTCAGCGTCTTGCCTGCGAGCTCCTGCCGCGAGCTAATCCTGCAGCCCAGAGGAGGCCGCTCCCAGCTGCCGGCGCCTCGGTCTCTCGGGGCGGTGTGCACCGACGGTGTGCCCTCCGATCTGGGCCGGCAGAGCGCCGCGGAGGGCGGCTGGCGGCGCCTCGCTGACGGAGTGTGGAACCTCGAACATTACGTTGTCCTACAGTAAATGTGATACTTGTCGACGGCGGATACAAATATGTGAGAATAAATGAGTGAAAGAATACATTATTCCATAACAATACATTATTCCATACAAAAAAATATTGCAATGACACAAATCAGTTTTCTCATTTCTTTTGGTTTTCACAAAACAAATTATGGAATAATGGCAATTAGTGGTGTGTGAACGGAATCGTTATGGCTGTTTTCGCATTCTTGTTGTTCATTTACTGTATGTACAAAGTTTAAATGTTATCATCAAGGAC
This sequence comes from Chionoecetes opilio, assembly GCA_016584305.1. Lineage (NCBI taxonomy): Eukaryota > Metazoa > Arthropoda > Malacostraca > Decapoda > Majidae > Chionoecetes > Chionoecetes opilio. The sequence continues at coordinate 249,126 of JACEEZ010024570.1, forward strand.
ATTAAATGATTATAATAATTATCATAACTGTTTCCATAATTATGTTTCATTCTACTTAGTTGTAATAATTCAGCAGCCTCATAACGCCCAATCTTTGCGTTGTGCCACTGTCCTCGCCCCCCCCCCCCGCCCCCCTGCGTGCGGTGCCCGGCGTGGGGCGCATGCCCCCCTCGGGTCCCCCGCCACGCTTTACCGACAATACAAGTCACTTTTCTCATCACTAGTTTGAACCATAGGAAGGAATCTGGCGATTTCTCAAAAGTAGAATCTCATCGCGGTGCCTCCGTGAGGACGACGCTCCTGGCGCGGCACGGCGACGACCCTTTCCGCTGCTTCTCGTTGGCGCCTCGCACCGGCTGCACTCCTCCCCCCCCCCTCCCCCCCTCCCTCCCTCCCCCTCCTTAAATCCTTAAACACCCGCGGGTCTGCGTCAGCTCAGTCACTGAATCGTACGTTATAGTCTACATGAGTGTTAAACCTCACGTGGATACAAATTTTAAGAGTCTATAAGAAAGATTCTTTTCTCCTAACTTTGTATAAATTTGGTCCTTGTGTCGGAGAGGCGCAATGGCCTACGTCATTGTGCGTCGGCCACAACAATTTTGTTTTCCGGTAACCTTAAAGAGCCACCCCGGGTCGCGGCGAGGCGTGGGAAGTAGCGGTTCGGTGCACGGGCGCGTTCCCTCACACCCAGGGGCCGGGCCTACCTTTGCAGGGTGTCGCGCAGCCGTGTCTCCCTCTGTACAGAGAACGAGCGGCCTCACCCACCCATGGTACAACACAACCACATACGCGACAACAGATATAAATATTACGTGAATTATCTGAACTTATCATCCTCAAGTATACGCTAAATATTATTTAACACGGGACTCTGGCGACGACATCAGCTCGTCTGCGGCCCCTTTGTGAGGCTCGCTGGCGGGGCGTCGCTGGGCAGCCTGTGAACCAAATTTTTTTCATATTAATTGAAAGTGTATGTAGTGGCGTCCAGTGCTAAGGTACAAGCCAAGCGAAACCTCAGCGATGAAAACTAAGAGCTCCTTAGTGAGAGATCATGTGAAGCAGAGCCCAAGGGCACGTTGCCATACGCGGCAGACTTTTACCTTGGCACGGACGCGGCCCCCCGATGTCTTTGTTAAACTGTACATGTGCTCAACGACCTTTACACTCGTTTACTGCGTTCTCTGTTGATGCTCATTTTGTTGTTTAGAATGAGTGCCTAAAACCACCAGCACATCACATTTTCTCGGTCCAAAAGCATCATTACAGTAACTTTATTTCAAAATAAACAAATATACATGCACCAAAAATTGTTAGATATTATATGTGTGGAAAAGTAATTAACTGGAATTTCCTTTTATTACAATTCGAATAAACAACCTATAAATAATGTACATGATCATGACAGCAGCCGTCAGTCATTGGCGCGACGTCGTCCACACAAGAGCACATTCACGGGGTTCTATTGACCTTCCGTTCCTTTAGTCGACGGGGCATTTACAGCCTCGTGGCGACTTTCATTTTTTTAAGAAAAAACAAATTGTAATTGGACCTTTATTAATTTATTTGTTTACCCTTTTATATACAATAGAATATACACATTTTTTTCTTATTCAATTTAAATAAGATTTGATGGTCTTCATATACTTTTATAACATTCCTGTTTCCCCTTCCCCCTTTCTCCCCTCCGGGTTCCTCATCAAAACGAGCACAAAGCTAAGACTAAATCTACATCACAGCTAAACATTCCCGCGGCCGCCACGGCAGGAGGTCGGCTGCGTCCCGCCGTACGGCCGGGCTGCCTCTGATTTTAAGAAATGAATCTGTTTGTTTGAGAGGTCAAAAAACGTTAGGAAATCCATCTGCTGGCATGTGCATGGCACTTGAGGCCCAACCTTATCATACGCTGCGGGCCGCACGCTCTTGTTCTGTAATTGTAATTTGATTAAAGTTCAAGTCGCAGGCTAATGACTGCGAGAAGCCAAGTGGTGCAGGCTGGCTAACATCCACGATGCCCTCAAGTCGTCTGGGTGTTAGGCATGCAGGCTGCGGCGGCCGGTGATTGGAGGCCGCGGCGTGCGGTGCGGCGGCCGCTGTGGACTGTGGCGAGACTCGCACCGCCATGGTTCTTGGTTGGACGAGACAGGCCAGAGTTGACAGTAGCTGACGCAGGCCACGTGCGGGTACAGTCTGCCCTAGTGTTGGGTGTCTGGGGCAGCATCGCGCCTGGCCATCCCTCCGTCACCTGGCAGGCGGCAGGGGAGGCCTGGTGCGTTGCTGACCCCAGATCAGAACACTGTCAAGGAACAGACTGTACCACTACAGGCTACGTCTGGGCAGCCAGTCACTAGCGCAGGCAGCAGGCTATCCATCAGGCTGAGTACAGTCACTAGTGCAGGTCGCAGACTAGTCCCTTCTTGACCCCTCCCACTCTTGTTACCAAAGTTATTGTCTAGAATTGCACTTTTCTTAAAGTGAATATATTTTGTACAAAGGAGTTTATTTGTGTTTTATTTCCCCTAAGATGTATGTATGTGAAAAACTTATTGCATTTTGGTGAAGACTTGTGTCATGGGCAGTCATGAGGAGCCGTGTGTACCGACCGCCGTGCACCCAGCCAGGCGGCTCACACCTGCAGGGCGGGAGTCCAGCCACCTGTGCCCGCCCCGCCCCGCCCCGCCCCGCCCCGTCCCAGCAGAGTGCCTCGTCACCCTCGCCTACGCCGCCCCGCCGCCCGGAGTGGTTGTGTTATGCTCGGAATTTGGATCAATACATGAAAAGGGTTAGTTAAGTCAATGAGCCCATAATGTCACCAGAATAATTAATGAGTATAAATTACATCCCTGCTGCTGAAATATGCAGCCGGCACAAATGCACTTTATGGTGATTATAAATTGCAGTGGAGAGCTGTTACCTGGACTGAACTTACTGTTAGTGGCACTGAGAGCCTAATCGAATGACCATAGTATTTGAGCCAAAATATTTAATTAATCACGCTACATAATGTCAAATAACTGAATGATGGCAAATACACATAATTTTAACATCAGGGCGCAGTTATGGCAAATTGCCTCAAAAGGACATTAGGTGTTTGCTTAGTGAGCCGTGTACCAGCAACATTACGAATTACGTTCAGACCAACTCTTTCACCGCTGCGTTTTCCGATACCAAACAACGGAATCAATATATCACAGTCTCCCTCACCACCGCTGACCACCGACCACACGCCCAAGCAAAACAAGCATAAACAACACAATCAACTACACCCCCCCACACCCCCCCCCACACACCACCCACACCCCACCCCCCCCCCCCCCCCCCCCCCACCCCCACCCACCCACACACACACACACACACACACACACACACCCACCCACACCCACACACACACCTCGTTTGTATACCAGATTTAAGAAGATGGCTCACAGAGATGACTTAATTGCAATAGATAATATATTTTTCGTATTTTCGCTCTCACGTTTGACTCGAGACTCGCGTGACGGTAAGAAGACGTAGGATTTTGGGGCGAACCTGCTACAGCCCGAGGAAGGGAATGATACCCGGAGGAAATTGAGATAGTGGCTTTTATTGCTACTTACCTCCACCCCGCCACTCAGCCGCTTGATGAACCGATGTGGAGGGAGACAGAGAGGAATGCATACGCTCCTACCTCGCTCTTCAAGGAGACTTTCTTTACTTTACTCGCCCAGGATTACTTGGTGGGAATTAAGTGATCAAAGGCGAGGCTGTTCATGAGCCTTTCTCTCCTCCTTCCTACCTTCCTACCTTACTCTCTCTTCCTTGTTCGCTTGCTTGGTCTGTTTGTTCTCTCTCTCTCTCTCTCTCTCTCTCTCTCTCTCTCTCTCTCTCTCTCTCTCTCTCTCTCTCCTCTCTCTCTCTCTCTCTCTCTCTCTCTCTCTCTCTCTCTCTCTCTCTCTCTCTCTCTCTCTCTCTCTCTCTCTCTCTCTCTCTCTCTCTCTCTCTCTCTCTCTCTCTCTCCTTCCTTACTCTCTCTTCCTTGCTCGCTTGCTTGGTCTTCTCTCTCTCTCCTCTCTCTCTCTCTCTCTCTCTCTCTCTCTCTCTCTTCTCTCTCTCTCTCTCTCTCTCTCTCTCTCCTCTCTCTCTCTCTCTCTCTCTCTCTCTCTCTCTCTCTCTCTCTAAGTTAATACAACGAGGGAATGTATTAAGTGTATTCTTATTAGGGTTTTAGTTAATTCAGATGAGTGAACGCGACCATAAAAAAGGCTGCACACGTCACCGAATTAGATATTAATGGGTGATTCTCATTTATTATTAACAAAATCATACATATAAGTAGCGTGCCATCAATACTAAAGCTAAAAAAAACTAAAAGGAAGAAAAGAAATGCTGTAGATACCAACTTAGGTCATAAAAACGCATTAGGTCACTCGTAAATTTCATTATAATTCACTCTTATAATTAGTAATCGCTAGAAATGATATGATATAGTTATGACAGACAGGTAAGACAGGTATAAGACCGTCATCAGTGGACAGGTAAGGAGGCTCGTAACTTATCATACCTGACGAAGAAGGTAAAATAATGGAAGGCATGTGACGTCTACCTTAACAGAGGAAATCGAGCAAAGATCTCTTACGCAGGAAATTAGAAGGAAGTGATTGTTTTGATAGTAAGGAAACGTTTTTTTTTCCTCTTGATCTAGGGTGTTTGCTTTCATATTTATTGTTAAGATATTAGATAGCTAGTATGAAGTGATTATTATAGCCTCCCCATTGGTTGAGAGAGAGAGAGAGAGAGAGAGAGAGAGAGAGAGAGAGGGGAGAGAGAGAGAGAGAGAGAGAGAGAGTAGAGAGAGAGAGAGAGAGAGAAGAGAGAGAGAGAGAGAACAAAACAGACCAAGCAAGCGAGCAAGGAAGAGAGAGTAAGGAAGGAAGAGAAGGGAGAGAGAGAGAGAGAGAGAGAGAGAGAGAGAGAGAGAGAGAAGAGAGAGAGAGAAGAAAAGAGAGAACAAACAGACCAAGCAAGCGAACAAGGAAGAGAGAGTAAGGTAGGAAGGAAGGTCCTCTTCTTCTCTCTCTCTCTCTCTCTCGAGAGAGAGAGAGAGAGAGAGAGAGGAGTAAAAAAACAGAACCAATCAGACTTTACCGAGTTATACCTATATTTTAGCAAACAGAAGAAAACGAAATAAGCAAATAACTCAAAACTTAAAAATAGAGAAAAAAAATCTTAGTAAACTTAACATAGTACGTACGAGTTACTGTAATACACACACGCGCGCACACACACACACACACACACACACACACACACACACACACACACACACACACACACACACACACACACACACAGACACAGACACACAGACACACACACACACACACACTTTTATTTGTATTCATCCACGACCTACTGATGAATAAAGTCGGAGAGAGATCGTAATTAATCAACTCCTCACTGAGAAATGTTAAAACTATGCAACAGAGAATTTGCAGCGAACTGAAAAAAAAAGAAAAAACCAGATCGGGAAAAGGTCACACACTGATTAATGTGATCAGGAGGCTGGACCGGGGATTATACACGGGAAAAACAAGCTATTGGCGCACGTCAGAGAAAGAGAGAGAGAGAGAGAGAGAGAGAGAGAGAGAGAGAGAGAGAGAGAGAGAGAGAGAGAGAGAGAATTTTGGTATACGTATCGCCGCGTATACTAAACTCGTATCCACTCTTACACACTACTCTCTCTCTCTCTCTCTCTCTCTCTCTCTCTCTCTCTCTCTCTCTCTCTCTCTCTCTCTCTCTCTCTCTCTCTCTCTCTCTATTCACTAAATACCCCCAAAACCTATACAGTGTCTTTTTGATGTATCGTTAATGTATGCAAAACACACGTGTAATACATACGGGCGACTGAACCACCGGCGACATAGCAGCTAATTCACACCCAACACATTGCCACATCACCGAGCATTCCCCGACCTCATCCGAACATGATTACGTGCATGCGAGGGGAGCTGACACACACACACACACACCACACACACACACACACACACACACACACACACACACACACACACACACACAGTCACGCACTATCTAACACTTCAGCCACGTCATTAGTAAAAGGAGATAATCTTCCCCACAGCAAACCATTACCACCACCCGTTTTTATTTTTCTGATTACTTCTAAATCTGCCTTAATGAAGTACGTCTTGTGTTGTTTTATATTTGGTATATTTTAGTCTATGGATTCTATTGGTTTATTCTCTCTCTCTCTCTCTCTCTCTCTCTCTCTCTCTCTCTCTCTCTCTTCTCTCTCTCTCTCTCTCTCTCTCTCTCTCTCTCTCTCTTCTCTCTCTCTCTCTCTCTCCTCTTCTCCTCCTCTCTCTCTCTCCTTCTCTCTCTCTTCCTCTCTCTCTCTCCTCTCTCTCTCGTCTCTCTCTCTCTCTCTCTCTCTCTCGGGTGCGTGGGCAGTATACACGAAACAACCCACTAATTCTATGATATATTCCTTCTTGTAGTTATAAATCCTTCGTCTTTCTCTTTGAATATTCACGTGACTCGAAGGAAAACAGAAAAATATGATAATGATCACGTTCCTTTAATGATTATTTGGCCTTTGCGTTAGACACTTGCCGAAAATTAATCCTTATTAAATCTTGCTTAGGGTGATTCTCCTCTATAAAGGTCAAACCCAAAACTGATTAGACGTCAAAGGTTGCAAAAGTGAAATGAGAGCCTCTACCCCTCCTCCTCTTTTTTTACTCTCTCATTGTCTCATTATTTAGCCTCAACTTTACCATATTGTGTTAGTCCTGCCTTCTCATTCTCCTCTCTCTCTCTCATTCTCCTCCCTCTCTCTCATTCTCCTCCCTCTCTCTCATTCTCCTCCCTCTCTCTCATTCTCCTCCTCTCCTTCTCCTCTCTCTCTCATTCTCTCCTTCTCTCTCTCCTCTCTCTCTCTTCTCCTCTCTTCTCTCTCTCTCTCTCTCTCTCTCTCTCTCTCTCTCTCTCTCTCTCTCTCTCTCTCTCTCTCTCTCATCATTTAGCTTCAACTTTACCATATTGTGTTGGTCCTGTCTTCGCATTTTCGTCCACTACCTTCAGCTTTTTTACTTCTCTCTCTCTCTCTCTCTCTCTCTCTCTCTCTCTCTCTCTCTCTCTCTCTCTCCTCTTCTCTCTCCTCTCTCTCCTCTCTCTCTCCCATCCCTTCCTTGTCCTCTTTCTTTCCCATCAGTCTCTCCTTTCCCTTATTCTCTTCCCTCATCTCACGCTGTCTTCCCTTCCTCTCGTTTCCACGCCCTTCGTATCCTCCATCGCCTCATTCCCCTTGTCCTCATTCCCCTTGTCCTCGTCATTCTCCTCCTCCTCTTGCTACTTAGATGCTGACCGATTGCGCCCTTCTCCCTTCCTTCCCCTCTCCTTCCTCTTTCTCTATACCTGCCCCACGCCTTCCTCCATCTGGAACGCTATTATTCTGTATGTAAATGAAAATGGACACTTTCTGATATTAAGATATTTCCCTATGCATATTTTCCTGTTTTATATGTCTTATGGAAAACAGGAAAAGCTACAATAAGGGAAAAAAAAGAGTGGAATACATTTTTTTCCCTCATTTCTAATCATTTCAGTGGAACTTTTCTACAAACAAGGTCATTTGATCAAGCTTAAAACCTAATATACATCGTTTGTCACAAGAAGCAGTGTCTAATCACAGAGTCACAAGTAGCTTTTCCTATGTTTGTTTTTCACAGGAACTACCATGTGTAGGTCTCGCGGGCTCTTTTAGTTTACTTATGTTCTTATGTTCTAGTAAAACTTGCTACATTTTTTGGAGTGGACATATGCGTATCTCTTTAAAGGATTCTGTCAATACCTTCCGTCTTCAGCTCGTGTGGACGGCAATCTTCTAAGCACATCTAATATATATGTAAAGCTGGCGGCCGGGACGGTGACCAGACGGCACAAACGGTAATGAATTGTCAATACTAACTGCCCACAAGGGTCAACACGAGGGAGGGACGCGTCTTGGTGTGTGTGTGTATGTGTGTGTGTGTGTGTGTGTGTGTGTGTGTGGTGTGTGGTGTGTGGTGTGTGGTGTGTGTGTGTGTGTGTGTGTGTGTGTGTGTGTGTGTGTGTGTGTGTGTGTGTGTGTGTGTGTGTGCGTGTGTGTGTGTGTGCGTATGTGTGTGTGTGAGTAGAAGACCTTCTCTCTCTCTCTCTCTCTCTCTCTCTCTCTCTCTCTCTCTCTCTCTCTCTCTCTCTCTCTCTCTCTCTCTCTCTCTCTCTCTCTCTCTCTCTCCTCTCTCTCTTCTCTCTCATACGTTATAATGGTGATGGTAATAATAATGGTGGTGTTTTTTTAATGGTTTTCGTCACTCAGGTGGTGGAGGTGAAGGTGTAATGGTCAATGGGGGAGATCAAGGAGGGAGGAGGCAGTGGTGGTGGTATGTGGTGGTGGTGGTGCTGGTGGTGGTGGTGACAAGGGCCAAACATCAGGGTGACAGTGGTGTTCCCAACTGCTAGAATTAAATGCCTTTGCTATTGATCTCGGCCTCCTTTGTCCAGCCGGGTGTAGGGGGGGGAGGGGTCAAGACAACACTAACCCCCCTTCCCCCCTCCACCCCCCTCACACAGACACATACAAGACGTCGTAACAATCCTCATCTCGCTCCTAACTCGATAATATTTCCACCCTGGAGGCTAATGAGTATAAATAAATAGCAGTGTTCTCCTTATTAGCCTCGACATGCAATCCAGCATTCAACAGGCACTAATTAAAGCCAAAAGCCAACTCCCGTAAATCGTGCCCGCCTGAATTCCTGCACCAATTGCTTCATTACAGAGGTTAAGGCTCTACGGACGACTTCAGACTCTAAGGCGCCTCTGCAAACGGGTGACTTTCCTGCTCCAGGGTGAGGAAGAGAAATTAGAGTATAACATACGAGTCTGAAGAAACAAAAGCAAATCTTGGAAGAAAGGAAATTGGCGGAAGTAGTTGTACCTAAACGAGAACGTGTGCTGAGTGGGAATGAGAGGGAGGGAAGGAGAGTGTGCTGAGTGGGAATGAGAGGGAGGGAAGGAGAGTGTGCTGAGAGGGAATGAGAGGGAGGGAAGGAGAGTGTGCTGAGAGGGAATGAGAGGGAGGGAAGGAGAGTGTGCTGAGAGGAAATGAGAGGGAGGGAAGGAGTGGAGACTGTGCTGAGTGGGAATGAGAGGGAGGAAAGGAGAGGAGTGTGTGCTGAGTGGGAATGAGAGGGAGGGAAGGAGAGGAGACTGTGCTGAGTGGGAATGAGAGGGAGGGAAGGAGAGTGTGCTGAGAGGGAATGAGAGGGAGGGAAGGAGTGGAGACTGTGCTGAGTGGGAATGAGAGGGAGGAAAGGAGAGGAGTGTGTGCTGAGTGGGAATGAGAGGGAGGGAAGGAGAGGAGACTGTGCTGAGTGGGAATGAGAGGGAGGGAAGGAGAGTGTGCTGAGAGAGAATGAGAGGGAGGGAAGGAGGGGAGACTGTGCTGAGTGGGAATGAGAGGAGACTGTGCTGAGAGGGAATGAGAGGGTGGGAATGAGAGGAGACTGTGCTGAGAGGGAGGGAAGGAGAAGAGAATGTGCTGAGTGGGATTTTGCTGAGTGGGAAAGAGAGTAGACGTGGTGAGAGGGAGAAGGGCCTGTATTAACATATGGTAAGAACTGTTCAGGAAAAGAGTGAGGGAGGAACTTTGTTGAAAGGGATAGAGAGGAGGGGGCTAATGAGGAGAAGGAAGTAATGAGAGGGAGAGAGAGAGTAATGAGAGGGAGAAAGCCCTATACACTAATGAGAGGGAGAATACACTAATGGGAGGGAGAATACACTAATGGGAGGGAGGATACACTAATGGGAGGGAGAAGGACACTGAAATGAGAACGTGTAAAGACAAAAAATGAAAGTTTGAAAATACTTGATAAAAAATTCTTTCCATACAGTTGATTTGTCTCAAGATTATCACAGAAAAGTGCATTCTTTCCGACGTGAGAATGTTAATGTAATGATGCATGAGTGTGGTGCATGACTAACTTTTCTGCAACTTCTCATGGATTATGTTGTTGGTCTTTAACAATTGTGCAGCAAAACCACGCTTTCTTGTGTCTTATAGGCCTTGGTCTACTAAAGAAGACCTTCCTCTGTAGATTAAGGTATAGGCTATGGGACGGACGACGAATATTTGATCAAGAAAACATTTATACTTGGTAATAACCTCTTGTCTAGAAATTCCAAAGCGTAAATTGAATGAAATAATAACCATCAAAGTAATACATTATTATATTTTCTTTTTCTCGATCCAAATGATTAATTTCAGACATTACGAGAAGACACAGAGATATTAATACAGTGAATAAACAATGATGAATGAATTACCTCGGTTATAGAGAGAGGGAGAGGGGGAGGGGGGGAGGCTTATCTACTAGGGTGACAGAGAAACAAAGACAAATTCCAATCCATCACACATCAAAACATAACCGAAGCGAACATGAAACCCACACGACACATGACGATTCTCGGTGACATATTAATCAGACAGCAACGTTACTACGACATCCAGGCGGGAAATCCCTCACCACGTTTCCATCAATTGGCAATATACATCACATCACCTGCCCTAATCACTTCTAATACGAGTTATTACCGTAAGTAATTTGCCAGTGGCGGGGCGGCGTGAGGCGGCTGCTGGAGGGTCTTGTACAGGAGGCTGAGGGCGTGAGGAGGTGATGGACGGGAGGAGTAAGACGGCCGCTCGTAGGTCCTCAGAGGGGCGAGAGGAGATCTAATATGTCGGACGGAATTAATGCCTCACAGATACTCAATATATATATATCGTAAACCACGACCGCAAGCATATACGGAAACCTATGAATTATAAATTATTAAAACCAGCTGAAATATCTACAAATTGACTTTAGTATTAAATAGGTGATTGAAATGTCTAATACATGATTGAAATATCTAAATAATTGACTAGATTTTCTAAATATCTGACTAAAATGTCAAAAAAAAATTCAAGAAATGTCTAAATAATTAAATGGATGAAAGATTTAGGGTGAGTTCAGGTACAGTTGATTCACCTCAAGGTAAATATACAGATAAAAACTATTTGCCTCTGGTTGATAACTACTTAACGATAATTAAAAGTTAATAATAAACAGTTCAGTAATACATTACCCAAAGACTACTGTATACAATAGTCTTTGCATTACCATAAGAAAGATTTCAATTGAATTACATATACAAGCTTTTCTAAAGGAAGATTACTTTTATTTAATGAATTCAGGAAATTGTCACGCTTGCATTTTTTATCTGTGTTTTTCAGTTTTCATTTATTCATTCAGTTTGGTTCAAGTTATTGAGAAATGCTATGAGGAAGGCAGAGAGGGAGGGAGGGAGGGATAGGAATGTGGAAGGAGGGAGGGGAAGAGGAGATGAGGAGGATGGGGAGATGAAGGAAGGGAGAGGGGAGAGGGGGAAGGGAGAGAGGAGAGAGGGAAGGAGGTAACAGGTACGTGAGCTATGCTGAGTCGTGCTTCATTACCTTCGCTACACTCACCTTAATAACCTGACACGACTCTGCCTTGACGGTGTGTGTGTGTGTGTGTGTGTGGCTGTGTGTGTGTATGGCTGTGTGTATGGCTGTGTGTGTGTGTGTGTGTGTGTGTGTGTGTGTGTGTGTGTGTGTGTGTGTGTGTGTGTGTGTGTGTGTGTGTGTGTGTGTGTGTGTGTGTGTGTGTGTGTGTGTGTGTGTGTGTGTGTGTGTGTGTGTGTGTGTACCAAACTACTATTCGGTCAGCGGCCCTTTCTCTCACCTTGGGCTACACCTTTTTATACGCATAGTTCAGGTGTGTATACATACCTGGCACTCCACGGCGCCACTACACACCTGCCGTGCCCCACACCTTCCTAACGACGGCCTCAGGTAAGCAGCCACGACCAATTAACCTCCAAGTGGCGAGAAATAAAAACATTATCTTAGATTTTCATAACCTTTAAGTGAAGAGAACGGAAAAACATTATCTTAAATTTTCATTATTTTATGTTAATTATCCCATGAAGAATTGGCTAAAGTAGGAATATAGCTTATCTATCCCCATTTTTTTCAGCTCATACTATTAAAGATGTTTTTTAAGACTTTAGACTCAAGCAAAAATACATAAAAAGAAATGAATCTAAGTTAGCCATTTTCTACTTAATTATTTCGTTATACAGTGGGCATTTACAGGTGTTTAATGATGATACTGAATGATTAATTCTGAAAATGTTACGTCTTCTTCATATGCTGATCAGTAAGTCGTGTTCTGTTCCTTTTTGTTACGTTTGATACTCGTATTATGTTGGTGGCCTCGCCCTCATCACCATTAGCCTCAACATTGTTTTGTGCTTTCCATTCATAATTAGTGATGAGTTTTCAGCATTTTTTCCCGTGTAATGGGGACTTACATGTGATGGAATTATTTTTTTCGTTGTTGTTTTGTCATGTACGTATGTTGAGTGCAGTTGTTGTTGTTGTGTTGTTACTGCTCCCTCTGTTGTTGTTATACAGGATTTACATAAACAAAATCTGACATCATAAACACACACACACACACACACGCACACACGCACACGCACACGCACACGTACACGTACACGCACACGCACACGCACACGCACACACACACACACTTGATGCTTCTCTGTCCTGATTAATCACACTAGTGCCGCCACCAACACTATCTGCATATTATTGTAATTAATATCATTTATGACAAAACAGGACGAGGAGAGGAAGGAATACAAAGGAATACAAAGGAAAAACAGACAGCAGGAGGAGGAAAAAGAAGGAGATAAGTATATAGGAGGAGGAAGGGGGAGAGGAGAAGCTCAACCCACCACCACCATCACCACCTCCTTCAACTGTCCTTGTGATTGATAAAATTTGACAATCAGTCGAAAACCAGACAAAAACATCTAATTAAGCATCTGCCTAACCTAACGAGATATGGTCCCCCCAATTAACAAACTTTAGAAGATTAGCCCGAGGATATTTTTAATTAATCTCATATTGATGGCAAAAATACTAATGAGGCTGTGCCAACGCCAACTCGCTAATTACCACCGAGTTCGAGGATATGAAGAGGGTGGAGAAGAGGGGAGAGAGAGAGAGAGAGAGAGAGAGAGAGAGAGAGAGAGAGAGAGAGAGAGAGAGAGAGAGAGAGAGAGAGAGAGAGAGTGTGTGTGTGTGGAGACTAGAAGAGATTAGAAATAACGCGCAAGGAAAATGACAGAAATGAACGAAGTCACAAATTCACCATCAGCTTTCATTTCCCTCACTTTCCAGATTCATTCTCCTCACTCACAGCCTTTTAAAAACACAATCCCACCTCCCTCCCTCCCCCTAGTTAATCCCTCCCTCATCAGCATCCTCACCATCACCATCACAGTCACCATCACGATAACAAAAACAAGACCAGCCTATGTACCACTGGACCATAATTTGCCATTACCCATAAATTACACTGGAGCATAATCCCTCGTCGGCATATTGATCCGTGGTCCAAACAAACACACACACATTACCTAATACCAAAAGGCTTCATATTTGCATCGGCTCAGGCACATACACGAAAAAAAATATGGGAATAATGATTTATAACACGTGTTGGATTGGCCCGGTCGACAAGATATTACGGCCTGTATCACCAACATTAGGGCGAATTGTTGCTTTTTATGACACTAAAATGCTTCCCCTGTACACACTCCTGCCTTGAAAATAATGTGTAGCGTGAAAAAAAAGTGTGTTATTCCCTCCAAGGTGTCATCAGTAACCTTATGTTCGTTTTCCATTCGCTATTTCGGGGTTTCGAGTAATGTGTTTTGAGGATCTCGAATAATGGTGATAAATAGGTTGGGATAAACCGTTCCTAACCCCACGAAGATTAGTATTCGCAAACACCAATTTCACCTTCACAATACCTATTCATCTACATCTTCATCTGCGCCTTCCCTCCCACAGACGGGTTCCGCCCCTGCCGTATCCATTCAGCGGAGGTCTCATCACCTAATCCGCCCCTTCTCTATCTAGTCCATCCACAGGACACGCCAGCCATCAGCGGGCGGGGAGGCTGAAGAATGGATCAGCAATTATTAGCGGGAGATGCACCTGGACTTGTGGGAATGTTGTAATCCTTTTGTGAATCACCGCTGATGTCTGGAATAGTAATTGTGCGGCCCAGGTGCCACAATGAACCGCCCGCGCCACGCCACCCTCGCCCTCACGCCCCTCGGTCTTAAGGGTGACTCTCCGTAGCGCTATGTTGAGGCGGATCATCTCCCAGTCTCGGTTTCCTTAATATGTGCGACCGTGATCATCTTTGCTGCGGGGACGACACAGAGGCGCCCCTAGCCCTCTCCCCACCGCCCTCCCGCCCCTGTATTGTTAAGACGTCCGCAGCCCTAAGAAGTAATCGCTGTCCCTGTCACATTTTTTTCTTCTTATATATCTATGTTCAGCGGCGTGTTATGGCGTAATTAGGAGGACCGGGAAGACTCCATTCACAAGATTTGATACAGGGAATGAAAATAACATCATCAAGAGTTCTGTTTCAGGAAAAAATACCAAGAAAAAGTGCGCATACTGACTGCGATTTGGACTCCACTTCAATTTCAGCACAACCAATAAAACTTTCCAGGAGACGACAGCAGTCAGAGCTGGGATCCCGCCCGTTGCTGTGTAATATCCTGCCTCGCCTCGCTTTGTTCAGCCTTCCACTTTTCTGTTGCTGTTTGACACTTCATACTCGATGCAAACAGTAATGAGAGACTGACTTACAAGACACCACGCGTACACAAAGATTCATGGGGGCGTTACACTCCTATTTTTCTTATTTGTTCGCCTTTTTTTACCCTAACCTTCCCTTTTTTTCGCGACTTTCACTCCCTTGTAAAGCATCTAAAATCAATCCTGTCTCCCACGCTCAGTCAGCCCCCTTCATTGCCTCCGCCGCCCTCTTTCTCCCTCTCTCTACGCCCCCCTTCCCTCCATGCCCCCCTTCCAAGCTCCCTCCGTCGTGTCCAGCCAACTTTCGACTATCACCTCACAAAACCCTAATTTCTGGCGGGCAGTGTTTCAGGGGCGGCCGTGCGGAAGGTATTCGTGATGTGGAGGTGTAATTTCACAGACAAGTTCCGACAACTACTATAATTGCTATAATGTTTTTTGATTAGGCGGAGGTATTCATATTTCTGCTGTCTTCCTCGCCGCTGGCCAGTGTTGTGGTGGTGAAGGTGGTGGTGAAGGTGATGGTGGTGAGGATTTCATATCACATTATTTCTTTCACGAGGAATTGCTTTTTTTCTTTCGTGCAAGAATTTAAATAATTTGTAACACTTTTCCTATTTTCTTTAGGGATTTACTGTAGGACCTCGTGTGTATATTTTTCTTTTATCTTTATTGTTGTAGAAGTTTGTGTTGAAGGTCACGTGGACATACAAGACAAGACATACTAAAGATTTAGTTTTGAGTGCAGAAAATTTCATACTTTTGAGTGAGTAAAATGTAACGTTTATAGTTCACGTATTTTCCTGACACGCTTTACACACTTTCTCTTCACATTACATTCCCCTTTCACACACTTCGCGCATACCATCACACTCCACCCTCACACCTCACCACACACACTCCCTCCCTCATATCAAACCTTGCATTCCTCTCCCCACAAACCTCATTCTCCCACACGCAATGCTGGATAAAAACAGCGTCGCTAATATTTTTTATACACTCACCATCGTTAGAAACATCATATATTTTCACTAATGTGTCATTCATACCAGCAATTACTTCACTTCTAAAGGTTTCTAGCAACGATGAAAGTTATATATGAGGTCAGAGAGGAGAAAAATCTGGTTTATCAGGTTTGTCTGGCGCACCTGAGGGAACTAGCCCGCCAGATAAGACTAATAGTTAGGCTAATAGTTATATATAGTCATTGAAAACTGCATGTAATCTTTTCCTACCTGGCAGTCACACATAAAAGCTGAAGGCACCACAATAGATGACAAACGACAAGGGTTTCTGCCTCTTGGGCGCCGCTATTCCGCTTGTGTAGGTGTGAATATAGTGATTCATAAAGGCATTAGTCATTATTAAAGAGACATGGGATCGGCTTGTGTGGTGTGATGGGAGGTATCGATTGTTCACACTGCCTGTCCCACCATGAATTGAAGCACATTAGTAACCTTAACACACCTGTCGCCTGTTGTATTGTCCGGGAGCCTCTGTTATGTCCTAAGGCCGCCACAGGGAGTCTTCAGCAAGCCATTTGAAGTCGAAAATACTACTCAAACGTACTGGAAAAAAACAACTGCAAGCGAAATGAAGTGTAATTTAAAGGAGTTCGATTCTGCAACTTCTGGTGATTATTAAGGACAAGGACGCGATGGAACTTTAGTCTTGTTTACCGCGAGTACCGGGAGGACCTGGGCGTGAAGTCAGACGGGAGGACCTCACTGACGGGTCTTATTAGAGTCCCAAACCGTGGCTGGTACCGCGGAAGGCAATAAAGGATGCATCAACCGCCCTTGCCAATTTCTCACCTCTCTCCCTGCCTCCCCCGCCCTCCCCATGTGTGCTCTCTCTCTCTCTCTCTCTCTCTCTCTCTCTCTCTCTCTCTCTCTCTCTCTCTCTCTCTCTCTCTCTCTCTCTCTCTCTCTCTCTCTCTCTCTCTCTCTCTCTCTCATTATATTTCAATCTCATTTGTATCTTTTCTTCCTCTGGTTCTCTCATCTTCCCTTCACTCATTATATACTTTCAATAAGAATTATTTTTTCCTCTTCTTTCATTATCAAGTTTCTTATTTTTTCTTCTCTTCCTCCTCGTCCAGATGTTACAGTAACTGATGATGTGTATGCAGTTCCCTCCTTTTCCTCCTCCTCTACCATCTCTTCTCCCCTCTTCATCCCTTCCTTCCCACTCCTGTTACTCATATCCTCTCCCACTCTACCGCTCATCTTGCTTCCCCTTCTCCTCCTCCCCCTCCTGTACCCTTCCCTCTCGCCCTCTCTCTCCCTCTCTCTTGTTGACTTCTTGGATAATATGAATCGGAATTAGTAGGAGCGCTGGGAGTGTTTGTCAGAGCTAATTGCCCTCTACATAATGGATATGGCGAATGAGGTGCGTTCAGCTGCCTGCAAACAAAATACTTCTCTTGTTTTTACTTTTTTTTCAACTGACTAACGCGAGGAACGAATCAGAGGCAAGGAATACAGAGAAATGAAGAAAAAAGAACTATCAGCAAGCATTTTTTTTTGTAACCCGAGGGAGGCTGTGGTACCGTAAGCTATTGTTGGAAGAATATGATAGTAAATGACTCTTACCAAGTGAAGGGTAAATAGAGGAGACGAGGTAGGCAGAACCCGGAGCAGCTGTCTGGTTTATTTTTTTAACCCCCTCTCTTTCCTGAAGGAGGTGTAGCGGGCAGAGTCAAACACGGAGGGCGGACACGGCAAGAAAAATCTAAGACACGGAAACAAAAATCGGGAATAATAGATTAGTTAATGAGTCTGGCAATGAAGAGAACTCAAGCCTTAGGTGGAGAGTAGAGAAAAAAAATTAGAAAAAGAGAGGAAAGTGGGCGGTGAATTGAAGGGGATTGGAGGACTGGCAAGACCTTCCTGACGGCGGGCTGATGGGAGAGGATGTGGACCTGACCTTACATCTTCAGGGGATATCTATATTAACAAAAAAGTAAGAGAATGAAGGAGATAATAAAGTAAAGCAATAGGCACAGATTAAGCTTTTAAGGCAAATATGGGAAGCAACCCGCTATAAAGCATTAACTGAATCACAGTGAACACTATAAGATTGCATTGTTGACCTGTAGCAGTGACTTATGACCTCCATAAAGGTGATATGATAGCTTGAAACCAGGTCACAATGTTAATACCAAATTTCATCGAAGGCATTAAGGTCGATATGCTAATAGGGCGAAACAGCGTGTAATTATGCAAACATACAACGAAGGTATTACAATCGATCTACTGACGAGGAGGAATGTGAGGCATGTAATTCAAACACGAAAGAAAAGAAACAAAACACTACCGACGAAGGGAAACAATAGATAAGTGAGAAATAAAAGTGAATATACATAAAATCGCACAACTGAACGAAGGAAAAATTGACGGGAGTGAAAATAACCACACAAAGCTACACTCACACACACACAATACATAGTCGTACAGCCTCACGTGTATGTATTATGTATGAATTTACGTGTGTGTGTGTGTGTGTGTGTGTGTGTGTGTGTGTGTGTGTGTGTGTGTGTGTGTGTGTGTGTGTGTGTGTTCATGCGTGGTGAGGCCTCAAGCTTTAGGCAAGGATAGCATTCACCGCCATGATTACAACACACACGACAAATCCATTCAATTTCCTTGGCTTGGATCTCAGTAATTAACTCACCGTCTCATGTCAGACTAATTACCACAAGAGTCAAAACGGCTCATTACACCACAAGCCACCTGCTGGATCAGTGCCTCCTCCTCCTCCTCCTCCTCCTCCACTTCCTCCTCTTCTTCCTTCATCTCCTCTTCAATCTCCTCCACCTTGTCCTTCATCCTATCTCTCTTCCTTCTCCCACTGCTGCTCTTCCTCTTCCTTCTCCTTCTATCCTCCTCCTCCTCCTCCTCCTCCGCCTTTATCATCTAATTAATTATCTTATTGCTTATCTCCTCATGCTTCTCTAATACTTTTCTTACTCCTTATCATCTTCCTCTTCTTCTTCCTCCTCTTCCTTGTCCTTCATCCTCTTTCTTCTCATTTTCCTCATAATTCCTCCTTCATCTCATCATCTTTCTAGCATTTTATACTTATCTATTTTTCTCCATTTCTTTTCCTAACATTTAATCTCTACCTCTCCGTTCTGCTCAGCCCTCTCTTCCTTCATTCCCTCTTCCTCTCTTCCTTTAGTCTGTCTTCCCTTTCTCCTGCTCGATTTCTTTCCCTTCTTCTCACACTCACTCCAGAAATTTCCCATATTTTGTATTCATATCACAACTACGGAATATTCTCATTGTTATATCATTCGGTCAGCGGTTCGAGTCCGCCTAGTTCGTGCTGACGTGGTGGCGCTTTGTATAGTCAATAACCTTGTAGTTGGTACTTGCAAAGTGTCTAGATAGGATCAAAGTATCTTATCTTATCTTATCTTATCATTGTTATATGCGGCCTCATATATATACTTCCGATTTTTATGTGTGAAAACAAGCCATTGTCGTACATCATCAACCAAATTAATATCTAAAAAACTATCATAATCATTTAGGAATTTTCCGTATGAATATCAAACTAAACTATGCACAGATGTAACGCATATGTGCCTTAGATATATATCTTGCATTTCAAAAATCGACAATTATTAATATTCACTCGTCTTCAGTAAAAAATAAAACTCTAATTGTGTCGGAAAAAGAATGCAATCGTTCGCGCGTTGGTAGTAAAAGTCTGAGGACACGAGAGGGACATATGAAGCAAGAGGAATGTGTGTGGTGATGTCAAGTGGCGGGGGGCGTGGCAAGATGGACGCCTGGCGCCTTCACAGCCTCCCTATGTTGACTCCGCCATTGATATGACACAAGCAAATATTATTCTTATAAGCGACCGCCACTACACGGCAGATAGAGGCTCCTCGAGACGTTTTTGGAAGGCTCTTATCTCTCTTTCTCATCATCTTCCCCTTCCTCCTCCTCCTCTTCCTCTATTCCTCTAGTCACGGATTCAAGCTGGAAAAGCGTAGATTTAGAATGGAAATAGGGAAAAACTGGTTCACAAATAGGGTGGTGAATGAATGGAATGGTCTCAGTAGACAGGTAGTTAGTGCTGAGTCATTGGGGAGCTTTAAAGGGAGCTGGATAGGTTCATGGATGGGGATGAAAGGTGGATGTAGGTAGTGTTAGGTGACAGGAACTACCACGTGTAGGCCTCGCGGCCTCTTGTAGCTTCCTTATTTTCTTATGTTCTTATGTTCTTATATCCTCCTCTCCCTCTTCAATCTTGGGTGGGGAGGAGCCTTCTACTTTCCTATCTTTTCTCTTTTATTATCTAGTTAGTGTAGTGTGGTTAAATCAAACAGCCATGTAAGGACCTAATGGTCTGTTGTTGTTTGTGTTTCCTTTGTATTTCTTTGTATCTCTTCACTAAACATTGACGCTTCTATACCCTTCTATTTCTCATATCTTTTTATTTTTATGGACTTCTCATATATCTTTTGTACTTATAAGTTTGATTATATTTTGAGATTTTTCACCCCTCCTAGCCTCCACACCCCTCTCATCTTTCTTCCAACCCCTCCTACCCTCCTCCACCCCCTCCTTTCCTTCTCCACACCCCTTTCGTCTCTCCCCCACCCCCTCCGACCCCCTCCTGTGCCTGGCTATACCCCTTCCCCTCTCCCTTAATGGTGGAGGAGATCGAAGTCCATCCTGGGAAACAGAAGCAGCTTATTCATCCTGTAATTTGCAATCAGCCAGGAGTGACGTCGGCCGGGTTATTAGCAAGCATTGTGAGGCGCCGTGGGGGGGAGGAAGGGAAGGACAGTGGATTAATGACGGTAATCATAGGTTTATTTTAATGAAGGTTCAAGTTTTGTCCGTCTCTTCTGGCCCGCTGATGCTTTTATTATGCATGGTTAAGGAATGTTATGAGGAAGTGTGTGTGTGTGTGTGTGTGTGTGTGTGTGTGTGTGTGTGTGTGTGTGTGTGTGTGTGTGTGTGTGTGTGTGTGTGTGTGTGTGTGTGTGTGTGTGTGTGTGTGTGTGTGTGTGTGTGTGTGTGTGTGTGTGCGCTGCGTGTGTTGCTTTATTTCTTTTTAATTTCCTTTCCTCGTCACTTCATTTCCCTTTTGAAATATGCAAAACGACGACGTTCGCTATTATACCTCATCTCACAAAAGCATGCCGCTACACCTAATTAATACAGGGGCTGACTACACAAAGGGTACACGTATTACACACACACACACACACACACATACAAACACACACACACACACACACACACACACACACACACCCACACACCACACACACACACACACACACACACACTCACTTCAACACAGGCAACACACAGACAAACCAAGAACATACGCACTACATAGACACACATACACGCACACACACAGTTACACAGACGAGAGTTGAGAGAAAGCTTTAGCACAAGGATTACAGAACACATAACAAGCACAACACAGGAAGACCAACTCCTTAGCATATACAGAACACACATGACAGCACAAACACAAACACAAAACCCACAACCCTAAGGAATGCAGAACATAATATAACATGGGAAGATGAACACCTTAACATATCAAGAACAAACGTGACAACACAAACACAGACACAGAGCGACCCCACAACACAAACACAAAACATTACAACTACACAAACACAAAACAATCACACAGCAACACACATTTAATTTATATATACACAAAAACAAACAATAAAATACACAACAACAACATACATAGCAACAGCCCGTACACCCTCACGCACGCACACGCACGCGCACACACACACACACACACGCACACACACACACGCACGAACACATATCAACACAGCAACACACAAGAACACTCTGGCCATCCATCACACACACTTTCCAATTAACGGGGAGGTTGTCGTCTGCTTGATGACTCGCTCTTGGGACATTCAAATTGGGTAATCAAATTTTAAGATACTTTTTAATGAGACTCCGTGTCGCTTAATTACACTGTATTATAGCGGTAATAAAATTCGTTCGCTTTAATTGTTTATTAAATAACAAATTACACGTTAACAGCGTTCCCATTATGACTGCGAAAAAATGGACTACACTGAATGTTGCCTTTTAATTACAGACGTGGCTGCGACAGATAAATGAGGCAGGGAAAAAATCGCCCGTTCTAAATGAGAGTTGGACATAAGCAAGCGAAATAAATTGCTCAATGCGAGACTAATGTGAGGAGGAAATATAGAGTGAGTGGGGGAAAACAGCCGTAAACTTGTTTCCCTGGACGCAATCATTCCACTCTGAAAATAAAGAGTGGTAGACTGACAGCTTAGGATGGAAGGGAGTTGGTGGTGGTGGTGGTGGTGGTGTGGTAGGTTGGTGGTATGGGGTGGTGGGGGGGGGGTGTGTGGTGGTGGTGGGTGGTGGTGGTGGTGGTGGGGGGGTGGTGGTGGTTGGTGGTGGGGGGTGGTGATGGGTGTGTGAGGTGGTGGTGGTGGTGGGTGGTGGTGGTTATGGTGGTGGTGGTGGTGTGGTGTTGGGTGGTGGTGGTGGTGTGGTGGTGGTGGTGGTGGTTGGTGGTGGTGGTATTGGTGGTGGTGGTGATGGTGGGTGGTGGTGGTGGTGGTGGTGTGGTGGTGGGGGGGTGATGGTGGGTGGTGTAGGAGTGGGGCGGGTGATGGTGGTGTCGTGGTCCTGGTTTTTTCTTGGTTGTTCCTGGTGATGGTGTCGGTGTGTGTCTGCTCTGTGTCGGTGTCGGTGCGTGGTGCTTGACGACGCTATTACTTCTCTGATCTCATCTTTCTCTCTCTCTTCCTCTTGTCTCTCTCTCTCTCTCTGTTATTCTTATTCTCACTTCTCTCCCTTTTTTCTTTGCTTCTCCATAACTCCCCAATCAGTTTTTCCATCTCCTCCAGACCACCCGTCGAATAAAAGCCAAAAACTGGGGAAAAAAAAGCAACAAACAACAAAAAGAGAGGGAAGAGTAGAATCCAACACCATTAAAACTGTAACTTACCCTTAACTGAGAACAAAGAGAGAGAGAGAGAGAGAGAGAGAGAGAGAGAGAGAGAGAGAGAGAGAGAGAGAGAGAGAGAGAGAGAGAGAGAGAGAGAGAGAGAGAGAGAGAGAGAGAGAGAGAGAGAGAGCGAGAGAGAGAGAGCAGAGAGAGAGAGAGCACCACATTGTGCAATAAAGAACAGAGGCAAAGGAAAAATTAAATCCAATTAACGCTTGGCGATGTTATGTGAGAACGTATTGTGAGTCTGGCAGAGAAACAATAGCACACAAAAGTTAATGAATGGACATGGTGATATTTTACGACCTGACTTAATGCCTTCTACTGCTGCCTACACCACCACCATCACTACCATCACCACCACCATCACTACTTCTCGTCCACTACTTCTAATATCACATCTACCACTATCATCATCACCTACCACATATATCATCATCTATCACAACATTCACTACCACTGTCACTACCACTACTTTACCATTCACTAACACCCTCACCATCAGCAGTGTTCAAGGCACTTTCATAATCTATACTATCATCACTATCATCACCATCATCACCATCACTGCCATTGTAATATCATTTTTACCAACAGTTCACCACAACCACCACTCAAGCTCATCACTACCTCTCCATTACCCTGTCTTAATCTTCACAACTCCCTTCGCCTCACCACTACCATCATCACACACACACACTTTTATAACTGATTGAAGTGTATCGTTCATTCCTCTCTGGTCATTTTCACAAGCAAATAAATGAAATCAACCCATAATTACATACCCATTCATCCTATAGTCTAATTTCCCTTCCCTTAAATGCACATATGCTTTACTCTATTAATTCCACACATTCAGCATGGTATTCTGCATTTCCTCTCCTTCTCTCCCTCCTCTAGTGACACACCTATTTCCAGCCCTCGTCCCCCTCTAGCAATGGCAGATTACCTCTCGGTTTTGCCCTTATTTCCGATATTCTCTCTCTCTCTCTCTCTCTCTCTCTCTCTCTCTCTCTCTCTCTCTCTCTCTCTCTCTCTCTCTCTCCTCTCTCTCTCTCTCTCTCTCTCTCTCTCTTATTCTTCTCTCTCTCTCCCCACGTAAGAAATATCTACCTTCTACTACAGTAATGAATATTTTTTTCCTTCCAACAGTACAAGTTTCCCTCTTCATTACTTTTTTATCTTTTTCTTTTCCTCACTACGAGCTTTTCCTTCCTTCTCGTCTCTCAGGCCACCACTCGCAGACCCGACTCGCTCGCTCGTCTTCTTCTACGAGTCGCCATTAATCTTGCTCTGAAGTAACAGCATATTAATCCCCTTGAAACAGAATCGCTCTCCTCGTCTTCTCTCATAAGATTCGTACATCACTACTAATAAAGGAGTTACGTTGCTCATAACTTTCGTAACATAACGTCATCGATGCAGTTACGATCTCCTTTCCTTCTCATTCAGATGCTCATTTAATTGCTTGATTCCTTCTCACAAAAACTCAAAATAAACCCTCGATTCTCACCACTGGAATTCACGAACACATTCACACTCCAGCTGCAAGTTTAGGTTTTTTTTTCCACACACGTTAAATATTTTCTTCCAAACGTTGGCTTCCATTTGAACTTTCTCCAGCTATAATTATACTTTTTCTCTCTCTCTCTCCAAGCCTGTATTCTCTTCCCTTACCATTGAAAGTCAAAAGTTGCCCCCAAAAGCAACTTCTCTTACTGATGTCACAATAAAGAACAAGCCCCTCCCTATAACCCCTTCACCCCCTCCAGTCCCTACCTCTCTTCTTTTCTCACCTCCCCCCCTTTATGGCAGTATACAACCCCCTCCACGCCCGCCAAGGAAAACGTAAATGCCTGGGAAAAAATAACAACTTTCCCAACACAGTAATTACAACCGAGGAAATCTCAATATTTAGCCAACTTTCCCACTTAAGATAGACTGCTCCCTAAACTGTGCAGAGGGCGAGAGGGAAGCACCGGCAGGAGGAAGAAGAGGAAGAGGAGGAGGAAGAGGAGAAGCAAGAGAGTATGTAGGAAAAGAGGTGAGAGAGAGAGAGAGAGAGAGAGAGAGAGAGAGAGAGAGAGAGAGGAGAGAGAGAGAGAGAGAGAGAGAGAGAGAGAGAGAGAGAGAGAGAAGAGAAGAGAGGAGAGAGAAGAGAGAGAGAGAGGAGAGAGAGGAGAGAGAGAGAGAGAGAGAGAGAGTGTGATGGAAGGAAACAAAAAATATATCAATGTTGAAAGTTTGTTCCAATTATGTTAGTATCTATAAAAGTTAGGCAACATAATATAAAACTAGCTGATAATCAAGTTGCCTTTATTTCCCTTCTTCCTTCATTATAGACGAGAAATTTCGCACATGCTTTAAAAAACTTATTAGAACGTCGTCACAAGGTCCCGGAAAAATAAAAGTCGAAATAAAAACTCAGCTCTCCCCAATCAAGGTGTGTCATTAATCAACACGACTCATCCAGGTGTGAGGGCAACGACGTGACCAGGTGCGACATGAAACGCCAGGTGAGTCTAAGGCAGCCACCTGCACGCTATATAACCCTATATTTATAAGGTAACTCATTAACCTTGCGAATAAGCTCAAGTCTACGATTTTGTTACTGGAAAATGAGGCAGAGAGAGAGAGAGAGAGAGAGAGAAGAGGAGAGAGAGAGGAGAGAGAGAGAGAGAGAGAGAGAGAGAGAGAGAGAGAGAGGAGAGAGAGAGAGAGAGAGAGAGAGAGAGAGAGAGAGAGAGAGAGAGAGAGAAGAGAGAGAGAGAGAGAGAGAGAGAGAGAGAGAGAGAGAGAGGAGAGAGAGAGAGAAGAGAGAGAGAGAGAGAGAGAGGAGAGAGATGAGAGAGAGAGAGAGAGAGAGAGAGAGAGAGAGAGAGAGAGAGGAGAGAGAGAGAAAAAAAAGGTTCACATTAAAAGAGCTCTGCCTGGATGCTTGTGATATGT
Organism: Chionoecetes opilio; assembly: GCA_016584305.1. NCBI lineage: Eukaryota > Metazoa > Arthropoda > Malacostraca > Decapoda > Majidae > Chionoecetes > Chionoecetes opilio. The sequence goes on from JACEEZ010024570.1 coordinate 274,844, forward strand.
TAATTTTCTTTAGTTTATAGTTGGGCAAATATACTTTTTTTGACTGTTTGACTGACTTAGAGAGAGAGAGAGAGAGAGAGAGAGAGAGAGAGAGAGAGAGAGAGAGAGAGAGAGAGAGAGAGAGAGAGAGAGAGAAAGGGTGGGCGAGTGAGGGAGGAACAGCAGCGAGAATTATTTGTGTGAATGCATCCAATTTAGCAGACCGTAAGTTAGGCGATGGGAGGCAGTTGCCCGCAATGGATTATAATAAAACCTCGTGGTGTTGCTTCTCTCGCTATGTGCTTCTGTCTGCCTCCCTGGACCACCACACACACACACACACACACACACACACACACACCACACACACACACACAAAATATAAAAAGGTACTAACAGGTTTTCTAAATGGCCCTATCCCTATCCCCTAAACTTCTTATATTACAGTGATAAATGATCTGTCCCTCATTGATTACAGGCTATGAGGTAAAGAAACGTAAAAAATGTGTCCTTCCCAACATAAGGTAATAAAAAAACTGCCCTTTCATGAAAATCAATAAATGGGGGTCAGGGGAGTTCACACCTGTATGCCATAGAGTGAGCACAGGTGTTTCGATTTTAATTAAGTTCAGGTGAAGGCTGAAAACAATCAAAGCCGCGTGTGATGGCCGGTGTCAAGGGATACACATAGATAATCTTTATATAACCACGTGTAATCAGAGAGAGAGAGAGAGAGAGAGAGAGAGAGAGAGAGAGAGAGAGAGAGAGAGAGAGAGAGAGAGAGAGAGAGAGAGAGAGAGAGAGAGAGAGAGAGAGAGAGAGAGAGAGAGAGAGAGAATTATCTTTATATAACCAGGTGTAATCAAAGTTCAATTTTTCGCTGCGCCTCAGAGTCTGCGGATCATGAATATTTCCAGCGTGTGTCATCGTGCTGCCCTAATCTCCGGCATTAATCAATCAAATGAAAGCGTTACTTCTATTCAGAAATTGTACATCAAAAGGATACATGATTGACACATAGGAAATAATCCATTATAATAATAACGTAAACTAATGAATACATATATTTAATGCAAAATATTAATATATTTATTGTAGATGAATATAAGTTTACCATCAAAAGGATAGATGATTGACACATAGGAAATAGTCCATTATAATAATAACGCAAACTAATGAATACAAATATCTAGTGAAAATTTATAATATATTTAGTGTAGATCAATATTAATTTATAGTTATATTTTCTAAGCGATCATTGGCCCTCGCACGACCCAACTAGCCAATCAACATGAGGATATATGCGGCCATAGCAAAAACTCTCCCTTATTGGTCTTATGCTCCAGCCACTCGCCTCTCCCATCATTTACTCCCAAAGTACTATTTACCCGACAACATTAGCAAACTTTTGTGAGAACGTCAACTCAATAAAGCCAATACACGGCAAACAACTCAGACTAATGGCTAATATATAATTGATAATCTCGCATGCTGCTACATACTGTCCTGCAATTGAATAGAAAGAGCCATTTACGGGGTCGATATGCTCATAAAATAGAACCTGAGCTGCGAACGATCCCCCTCCACCACCTCCACCACCTGACACATCATCACATTCTTCTTCCTTCCATCCACCTGGTTTAAATGGCCGCTTGTTCACGCCTATCTATCCATCTAACTTAGTGCTGAGAGCCTTCACGTGCTGAGTGTTGTGTGCTGGTGGTGCTGACTTAGGCCTCACCTCGGCCACTCAGCACCTCGGCCACTCACCACCACTAGCATACCTGCGTGAGTGGTTATTGTGGTTAATTGCCCTCACACGCAAGGCGCAACACTTACCGCGGGTCATAAAAAAAGTAATCTTACCTTTATTAACACTAGTCTGTTCAAGGTTCTCATATATTCATTTCCATATCTGTTTTCTTCTCTTATTTACTTGCTTATTATTTTCACCAAATTGACAGCATTTAATCAAGCTATATTTTGCACCTATTATATTTATCTATTATTTCATTCCACAGTAAGAAAGATACATAATCATAGTTCAAAAGTGTATGTTATCAAACTTTAACGCCATAAATAAAGTGTTAGATATGAGGAAGACAAGGATACAGAGTGTTAGATATGAGGAAGACAAGGATACAGAGTGTTAGATATGAGGAAGACAAGGATACAGAGTGTTAGATATGAGGAAGACAAGGATACAGAGTGTTAGATATGAGGAAGACAAGGATACAGAGTGTTAGATATGAGGAAGACAAGGATACAGAGTGGAGAGGAGACAAAAACGAGTGAAGGAAGCTTTTTCATCACGATACGAGAAAATGGTCAGCTTAAGCGAGGTTAGGATAGGTTAGTAACGAGTGAATGAACTGGGGGCACTACGTAGTACCCCGAGGCTGTCACTCCTCCCTTACTAGCTAGCTATAAAATGCCAATTATTTTCAGGAGTGCCAAAAATGGTTAGTGCCAAAAAAAGTTGTATCAAAATTTTGAGTGCCAAAGTTGTTTTATTGCCACAAAAATTTTAGTGCCAAAAAAATTTGAGTGCCAAAAATTTATGAGTGCCAAAAAAATTGAGTGCCAAACATTTGACCGTCAATTTTTTTTGAGTGCCAACAAATTTTGAGTCCCAACATTTTTTGAGTGCCAAAAATGTGCCAAACATTTTTGAGTGCCAAAAATGTTCGAGTGCCAACAAATTTTGAGTGCCAATTTTTTTTGGGAGTGCCAAACATTTTGAGTGCCAAAATGTTTTGAATGGCAAAAAAAATTGAGTGCCAAAATGTTTTGAATGGCAAAAAAAAATTGAGTGCTAAAAAATTGTAAGTGCCAAAATATTTTGAGTGCCAAAATTGTTTGAGTGCCAAAAATTTAACTTTTGTTTTCTTTTGTATAACTACAGTATGTGTACTAACATTCACGGAATAGCTATACGTTACTTCATCCTGTGTTGCTTTATCTATGTAGTATGCTGTGTAAAAATATTTAAAAGAATGGTATATCTTTTCATAAATAATTTTTCCCTCTCTTCCCTTTGCTGGCAGCACTCTGGTAAAGATAAGAAAACGTTTTCAGGAAGAAATATGTTACTTTTCTGGGAGTTTTCATAATACACCTTTTCACTCTCAAATTAGAACAGAACTTCAAAATAAAACAAATTAATTTCAAAATATAATATGATTTTTTTCTTTTAATTTGAAATTCAATTATTTAAATTTGAAGTTCACTTATTTTAATTTGAAGTTCAGCTATTTTAATTTAAACTTCAGTTGTTTTAATTTAAACTTCAGTTATTTTAATATAAACTTCAGTTGTTTTAATTTAAAGTTCAGTTATTTTAATATAAACTTCAGTTGTTTTAATTTAAACTTCTGTTGTTTTAATTTAAACTTCAGTTGTTTTAATTTAAACTTGTTGTTTTAATTTAAACTTCAGTTGTTTTAATTTAAACTTCAGTTGTTTTAATTTAAACTTCAGTTTTAATTTAAACTTCAGTTTTAATTTAAACCTCAGTTGTTTTGACTTGAGATTTACTTGTTTTAATTTGAAGTTCAGTTGTTTTAATTTGAAGTTCAGTTGTTTTGATTTGAAGTTCATTTGTTTGAATTTGAGAGTGAAAAGGTGCAGTTCTCTAGAGAGGGGCTAATTGCACTGCACGGAAGATTTCTGGCTTAAAGGAAGAGGGAGATGAGACAAGGAATGAGAAGTATATCATTTTCCATCCAGGAGTCTTGGGTGGGTAAAGGGGCGCAGATGTGTGAGTATCAGAACTACAGGGCCTCGTTTTGTGCAATTTCCTTCAACAATACAATCTAATGCCACTCTTGTGTCTCCTTTTACGCTTGGTCGATCCATTAGGTAAATTACCCTTCCTTTTCTAGTCGGACTTGAGCCTCGACGGTAATTTTAAACAGCAGTCCTTTTAAAGAGAAATTACGGAAATGAATAGCAATATGTTTAGATGAGAGAGAGAGAGAGAGAGAGAGAGAGAGAGAGAGAGAGAGAGAGAGAGAGAGAGAGAGGAGAGAGAGAGAGAGAGAGAGAGAGAGAGAGAGAGAGAGAGAGAGAGAAGAGAGAGAGAGAGAGAGAGAGAGAGAGCAAAGAGAACACACGCGCACACACACACAAACAAACACACAACACACAACACACAACACACACACACACACACACACACACACACACACACACACACACACACAGACAGACAGACAGACAGACATGGACAAAGGGGCGAGACATTTACATACAAATTCATTTGTGTTGATACGAGGAGTTAAATACTTTGCAGTGAAAGAAAACATAGCGAATGTCAAAGTGTTGCTAAAACCTCGAAGGAAAAGATCATGGAACCAGGAAATATACAGCAAAGGAAATGAAAAATATTACATGTATATAGCAATCCAAAAATGTCGAGAGAGAGAGGAGAGGAGAGAGAGAGAGAGAGAGAGAGAGAGAGAGAGAGAGAGAGAGAGAGAGAGAGGAGAAGGAGAGAGAGAGAGAGAGAGGAGAGAGAGAGAGAGAGAGAGAGAGAGAGAGAGAGAGAGAGAGAGATTCACTTTTCATTTTATCATTAGAACACAAGAAAGGGATGTATGCATATGAGCTCGTGTGTGTGTGTGTGTGTGTGTGTGTGTGTGCAATCTCCTAGCATGATCATGGATGGTCGAGTGTAACTGAGAATAATTGTTGGTAATCAGTACAAAGCCAAAGAACACACACACACACACACACACACACACACACACACACACACACACACACACACACACACACACACACACACACACACACACACACACACACACACACACACACACCACACACACACACACACACACACACACACACACAACACACACACACACACACACACCACACACACACACACACACACACACACACACACACACACACACACACACACACACACACACACACACACACACACACACACACACACACACACACACACACACACACACACACACACACACACACACACACACACACACACACACACACACACACACACACACACACACACACACACACCAGGATCCACAGATCAGTCAAGGATCCTTCCCATTACCTGCGTGTCTGACCATCCACCTCATCCACCTGCTGCCTCCCCTTCGCCATCTTCCACTTGGTTACCTGAGCAGTCACCCATCTATCCACATGTTCCATTCAATTGAACTGTATTTGGTAATCTATTTAATGCATGTTTTACTGTCCACACGTGTTTTTTTATATATATATTTTTTACTTTCGTTGTATATTTCGATTATTCATCACTGTTTCAATATGATTTAAATGTTCTTGTTTATTGTATTGGCTTCTTTGTTCACTTCAGGCTATTCATTACTCATTTATTGTTTTCTCATCTATCACACGGAACATATGAATACATTTTGCATAATTTCGAGGAGTTTCTAGCGTCTTAAGTAATATTTTCGAGGAGTTTCTAGCGTCTTAAGTAATATTTTCGAGGAGTTTCTAGCGTCTTAAGTAATATTTTCGAGGAGTTTCTAGCGTCTTAAGTAATATTTTCGAGGAGTTTCTAGCGTCTTAAGTAATATTTTTGAGGAGTTTCTAGCGTCTTAAGTAATATTTTCGAGGAGTTTCTAGCGTCTTAAGTAATATTTTTGAGGAGTTTCTAGCGTCTTAAGTAATATTTTCGAGGAGTTTCTAGCGTTTTAAGTAATATTTTCGAGGAGTTTCTAGCGCCTTAAGTAATATTTTCGAGGAGTTTCTAGCGTCTTAAGTAATATTTTCGAGGAGTTTCTAGCGTCTTAAGTAATATTTTCGTGATGTGTTTGGGAGTAAAGTGCGTGAGTGTGAATGTGTGAGAGTGCGTGAGAGGACAAGAGCACATGAGGGTTCTCCACTTTTTATATAAACTTAATTATCGAGAGAATTTCAAGTTGCATTTTTTTTTTCAGAGTGCAGCGGCGGAATCCATCCTAAGTGATCGTAGTCTTTATAAACATCGGAGGGGGGGGCCCAAAAATGCTAAAATGCACGACATGATAGGAAATGCCTGTCGCAATTTCCGCTAAAAGCATCGCCGTTTTTACAGCGATCCCGAGTTCCAAAAATTTTGAAAAGAACAACAAAAAAATTAATACAGTGTTAAAAGCATCTCGGATTTTCACGGTGACAATATTGGGTCAGAGAGAGAGAGAGAGAGAGAGAGAGAGAGAGAGAGAGAGAGAGAGAGAGAGAGAGAGAGAGAGAGAGAGAGAGAGAGAGAGAGAGAGAGAGAGAGAGAGAGAGAGAGAGAGAGAGAGAACCACTCAGACAGTTAGACAGACAAGCAAACCGAAAACATAAACAAAGAAAAATTAACATAACACAACTCAGAATCAAAACAAGTAAAATATTCAAGCGGTACAAAGGAGAGAGAGAGAGAGCGAGAGAGAGAGAGGAGAGAGAGAGAGAGAGAGAGAGAGAGAGAGAGAGAGAGAGAGAGAGAGAGAGAGAGAGAGAGAGAGAGAGAGAGAGAGAGAGGAGCGAGAGAGAGAGAGAGGAGAGAGAGAGAGAGAGAGAGAAATCACCATTATCTCACCACGTCCATCACTGTAAAACACCATCACCAATATCACCAATTATGACCCACAAACACATCCTAATTTGGCACCCCTTATCGCCACCTTCCAAGACACAAGTCCATTACTACCAAGATAAGACCAGCGGGGAATCAACGCGCTTACCTCCCCCACTTCCTTAACACCGCCCTCCACCCCTAGAAACACCCACGTCAACAGCTTCATGCACGGCCGCCCAGCCAAGAGCCGCCGAAACAAATGGCTGTCACTCCTCTGTTCTCGGTAGGTGAGTCGTGGGTAAATACAGAGACACGAATATGCACTCAGCTCTCTTGAGGCGGGAGGGGGAGGAGGGAAGGGGAAGGGAAGGGGGGGAAATCTCGAGGCACGCCGGACAATGGTGGGGATTAATAGATCGTGTGTACTAGCTATACAAGTGTCAGGGAAGAGACGCATTATCTTAACATTAACACGGCATTAAAGACTCTCCTTGGCTCAACAGCAGGTTAGTTTAAGTATCTGTCTCTCCCTGCCTCTCTCTCTCACTCTTTTCTTACTTTTAAGGTGTGTCTGTCTGTCTGCCTGTCTGTCTGCTCTTACTCACTTTTAGGCTCATGATTTCTTCACTTCTCTCTATTCTTTTTTCATCCTTTACTTCCATAACATTTTACTCTATTGCAAAATTTTCTTTTATAAATCTTTTCAGCGATATTTTTTTATCTAGCAAAGAGCCAACGCCATATGATTTTAAGACACAATGTATTAATTATACTTGAGTCTTCACATAATAGTTTAATCAAATTTTCCCTTTATTTGTTACCTCTCACACCTGTTTCTCGATCATCTGTAAACATCACTCATAGCATCAATACTCTTCAAACCTCATCCTCTAGTCTAATACATCCCATATTTTCATCAACCTCATTTAGCACTCCCCCTCATCACTGCCTATCTTCAACACTTCATATTTCTCATCAACACGTGTCACATCCCTCTTCACCCTATCACCTTCCTATCATCACTCATCCTTTACCTGTAAGTACTATTCACTAACCTTCAAATAACATGCGCACGTGGTATACTTCACCCTCCCCTCACCCTACCCTCACCCTTCACACCCTTGTATATCTCCATCACGTGTTACACCTCACCTATCCCATCATATCTAGCACCCTCACGCCCCTCCCCCCCGCCCATCACCCTCGCCCTTTGGTGGTGGTGGTGTCGACGAGGCGTACAGAGGTGGGCAGAGAAGCCTTTGTTGACGTGTTTGCATCTCGTTAATAGCCTGCACAATCATTACCCAGTTCCCACGACACGGCCACCCTCCTTTCTGGGCATAATGAGGGATTGCCCATTAGTTGTGCGGCTTTTCTAAAGAGTTGGTTTTTCATCTCAGTCCGTGTTTTGTGTTTCTGTCCTTGTGTTGGCCCTCTCATTAAAGCTTCAGGTGTGGGTGCAGGTTGTGTTTTCCCAGGAGTACTCATCAGTTAGGTATACAGCCAACTACTGAGTGCAAAGTTACGCGTCCTGAAGCAAACGTTACCCTTCTATGTTTTTATTTTCTTTTTTTTTTTTTTACATCACAAGGAACTGGCCAAGGGCACAACAAAAATGGGTAACATAAAGCCCGCTTAGTTGCCAGTCCCTATAAAGAAGACAGTAAGAGAATAAAACAAAAACAGAGGGGTAGGCCAATTTAGTTCGGGAGGTGTCTTGTTACTCTTCTTTTGAAAAGATTTAAGTCATAGGAAAGTGGAAAAATAGAAACAGGAAGAGAGTTCCAGAGTTTACCAGTGAAAGGGATGAAAGAGTAAAGATACTGATTAACTCTTGCATTAGGAAGATGGACAGAATAGGGATGAGAATGAGTAGAAAGTCTTGTGCAGCGAGGCCGCGGGAGGGGGGGAGGCATGCAGTTAGCAAGTTCAGAAGAGCAGTGAGCATGAACATAACGGTAGAAGAGAGCAAGAGAAGCAACATTGCGGCAGTGATTTAAGGATTGAAGACAGTCAGTCAGCGGAGAGGAGTTGATGAGACGAAAAGCTTTTGACTCAACCCTGTTTAGGAGAGCTGTATGAGTGGATCCTCCCCAAACATGTGAGACATACTCCATACATGGGCGGATAAGGCCCCTGTAGAGAGCAAGCAATTGGGAGGGAGAAAAAAAAAGGACGCAGACGCCACAGCACACCTAACTTCTTAGAAGCTGTTTTAGCAAGAGAAGAGATGTGAGATTTCCAGTTCAGATTTTTAGTAAAGGATAGTCCTAGAATGTTCATTGTAGAAGAAGGAGACAGTTGAGTGTCATTGAAGAAGAGGGGATAGTTATCTGATAGGTTTTGTCGAGTAGATAGGTGAAGAAATTGGGTTTTTGAGGCATTGAACAAAACAAGGTTTGCTTTGCCCCAATCAGAAATTATAGAAAGATCAGAAGTTAGGCGCTCGGTGGCATCTCTCCGTGAATCCCTTAGTTCCTGTTGAGTTGGACGTCTAATACACGACGTTGAAAAATGCAGGGTAGAATCATCAGCGTAGGAGTGGATAGGGCTTTGAGTTAGACTTAGAAGATCATTAATAAATAATAGAAATAGAGTGGGTGATAAGACAGAACCCTGGGGAACACCACTATTGATAGATTTAGAAGAAGAACAATGTCCGTCTACAGAAGCTGCAATAGAACGGTTTGAAAGGAAACTTAAAATGAAGGTACAGAGAGAAGGATAGAAACCGAATGAGGGTAGTTTGGAAATTAAAGATTTGTGCCAGACTCTATCAAAAGCTTTTGATATGTCAAGGGCAACAGCAAAAGTTTCACCGAAACTCCTAAAGGAGGATGACCAAGATTCAGTTAGGAAAGCTAGAAGATCGCCAGTAGATCGCCCTTTACGGAAACCGTACTGACGATCAGATAGAAGATTGTGAGCAGATAGATGCTTAAGAATCTTCTTATTAAATATAGATTCAAAAACTTTACAAAGGCAGGAAGTCAAAGCTATAGGACGGTAGTTTAAAGGATTAGAACGGTCACCCTTCTTAGGAACAGGTTGGATGTGAGCAAACTTCCAGCAAGAAGGAAAGGTGGAAGTAGATAGACAAAGACTGAAAAGTTTGACCAGGTGTGGTGCAAACGTTTTATTTTATCATGTGGAAAACGTTTGAAAATGTTCGTCAGGTTCTCCGTCATGTAAAGATTAAAGTTAAGTTGCCCTGAAGCAAACGTTACCCTTCTATGTGGTGCAAACGTTACATGTTGTCATATGGAAAACGTTTGTTATTTAGGCTCGTCGTCATCGTCTCCGTCATGTAAATATTAAAGTTACAAATATACGAGTTTGTGTTATTAACTATTTATTCGAACATGTTTATTGACACGTTATTACAGTCGCTACATGCACACCTAATCCGCGGTATCTTTTAATTAGTCCGGAGAGCAACACACTCACAGAACTTCATCAGCTCTCGTCGGACTATAATGAAAAACTTCTTTTGATATGAATTTTTACGTTCGTTCTGGCAAATTGTAGCTCGGGCCTGTAATTACTTTAAGTCCTATTATCCCGACTGAAACAAAACACCTTACTTGAGTTTACTTTTTGGCCGCCATAATTATGAAACACGTTAGTTAATTGCTTTCACTTCGTTATGTATCTCTAGAGCACCATTCCGGCTTAAGAACTTAAAGTGGAAAGTATGTGAGAGAGAAAATATAGGAGTCAGTGAAGCCGGGGATGAAAAGAGGCATAGAGAAAATAATAAAAAGAATATGAAATGAGAGGAATAAGAAAAGGATAAATATTACGGTGACGAGTCTGAAGAACTAGAAAAAGAATATGTACGAATGAATGTTGATGGAAATGAAAAGTGAATATAGAGCAGAAATAACAACTGAAAAAGAGCCTAAAACACATATGTATACATTGGGACCCTACCCATAACTACGTCACGGTTTGTTTACATCGGTGCATTGTGGGGATAAGTCGGGGTCGCCGCGGGTGGACCTACGAAGGGAAAACTACGGCGACGGAAGAATTTCGAGTTATTTTGCGCGAAATTGATATTCCAGGTGCTATATTACTGTGCTCTGTTCTCGCTGACAACACTATAGAGAAGACCTGAGGTAATGGCTGATGTGCAGAGGCTTCTAAACCAAGAAAGCAGAGTCATAACAGAGCCTCGTCAAAAGGTAAGCAATCGGTAGGTACGTAATGTGTCCCTACCACCTGCTTACTTCTTAATGAGACTCTGCTGTGACTGTTTTCCTGGTTTAGAAGCCTTTGCACATTAATCATCACCGCAGGTCTTCTCTATGTTGTCAGCGAGCACGGAAATATAGCACCTGGAATATCAATTTCGCCCAAAACAACTCGAAATTTTTTCATCGTCGTAGTCTTCTCTTTGTAGGTTGTACATATTCATGGTTATGATAGTATTAAAATACCTTATTTATTGAGTTCCTTTTGTTGTCTTTCCTCATAATAAGTAGTGGTACATTATGGTTTAAGTGTTACTTGACGAGCCAATGAATACTCTTGAGTCTATACCAACATCACCAACCTTTGCTTTGATTTATCTTATTACTCCATCCATAAACAAGTTGCATAACCACGGTGACATTACCCATCCTTGCCTCATGGTACCTGGTACTGTCGTCTACCGATATTGTTATCCCTACACAAATCGGGAAAACTCGCCGACGGTAATGGCTAGATAAGATTTTGCTTTGATTTATCTTATTACTCCATCCATAAACAAGTTGCATAACCACGGTGACATTACCCATCCTTGCCTCATGGTACCTGGTACTGTCGTCTACCGATATTGTTATCCCTACACAAATCGGGAAAACTCGCCGACGGTAATGGCTAGGTAAGATTTTGCTTTGATTTATCTTATTACTCCATCCATAAAGAAGTTGCATAACCACGGTGACATTACCCATCCTTGCCTCATGGTACCTGGTACTGTCGTCTACCAAAATGCTCGTCCCTAGTCCCTACACAAATCGGGAAAACTCGCCGACGGTAATGGTTAGGTTAGGTAGCTTAGGTTTACCTAAGTTGTGGTAAATGTGGTATAATTCCAGGGCTCTGATTAGCTAGATTGGCAATGTTGTTACCAGGTTGGCTTATATTTAGCTTCATTGAGTCATCATGTACTCCACAGTGTGAGGCAAACTGTATGGCAAAATCACAATTGGAAGAGTACAAAAAATCACAAATGGCAAGGTTAGTAAGGAGCAAGGCAGATTGAATTGGGAAAGGTTGTGTAGATCAGATCTTAGATATGCGAATGATAATTAAGACAATGTTAGCAAAATACAAAAAGATGTATGCTGCATTCATGGATTTAGAGAAAGCATAGATAAATATCCAGATGAACACCGAACTCACTTTGGTGGACGAAACAATTTTTTTCTGTTGTGTTTTTGTGTTTTGAATGAATCTGCTAACCGTTTATGTTGCAATTTTTTTTTATTTAGATCTATTTTTTTATATATTTTTTTTGCAAAAATGACAAAAATTTTTTTAACCTAAACCTAACCTAACCTTTACCTTACCTAACCTAACCCATACCTAACCCAGAGTACCATATACAGAGTAAACCCACTTCGTATACGAACAGAAAAATCTGGCAACTCCGGTCAAATAGTGACGTCGCTGGAACGCTCTCTCCTCTCTCTCTATCTCTCGAAGCAGCCTTGAGGAGCGAGCGTTCCATCGACGTCACTATTTGACCGGAGTTGCCAGATTTTTATGTTCGTATACGAAGTGGGTTTACTTGGTATTTTGGTACTTTGACCTAACCTATACCTAACCTAACCTTTACCTAACTAAAAAAAAAAAAAAAAAAAAAAATAACCTATACCTAATAAAAATAAAAATAAATAAAATAAATTGCGACAGAAACGGTTAGCAGATTCATTCAAAACACATAAAAACACACCAGAAAAAAATAGTTTCGTCCACCCAAGTGAGTTCGGTGTTCATCTGGTCTAATACCAAAGCATATGACAGAGTAGACTGGGAGGGAATGTGGGATGTATTGAAAGGTTAAAGACTGTGTATAGAGTGGAGTATGTATGTATAACTAATAAGCTTTTACCTGTGATTATGAATAATTAACCTAACTGACCTTTACCTAACCTAACGGTAACCTAACCTAACCATTACCGTCGGCGAGTTTTCCCGATTTGTGTAGGGATGAGCATTTCGGTAGACGACAGTACCAGGTACCATGAGGCAAGGATGGGTAATGTCACCGTGGTTATGCAACTTGTTTATGGATGGAGTAATAAGATAAATCAAAGCAAAATCTAACCTAACCATTACCGTCGGCGAGTTTTCCCGAGTTGTGTAGGGATAAAAATATCGGTAGACGACAGTACCAGCTAGGTACCATGAGGCAAGGATGGGTAATGTCACCGTGGTTATGCAACTTGTTTATGGATGGAGTCATAAGATAAATCAAAGCAAAGGTTGTTGATGTTGGTATAGACTCAAGAGTATTCATTGGCTCGTCAAGTAACACTTAAACCATGATGTACCACTACTTATTATGAGGAAAGACAACAAAAGGAACTCAATTAATAAGGTATTTTAATACTATCATAACCATGAATATGTACAACCTACAAAGAGAAGACTACGACGATGAAAAAATTTAGAGTTGTTTTGGGCGAAATTGATATTCTAGGTGCTATATTTCCGTGCTCGCTGACAACATAGAGAAGACCTGAGGTGATGGTTGATGTGCAAAGGCTTCTAAACCAGGAAAACAGTCACAGCAGTCTCATTCAGAAGTAAGCAAGTGGTAGGGACACATTACGTACCTACCAGTTGCTAACCTTTTGACGAGGCTCTGTTATGACTCTGCTTTCTTGGTTTAGAAGCCTCTGCACATCAGCCATTACCTCAGGTCTTCTCTATAGTGTTGTCAGCGAGAACAGAGCACAGTAATATAGCACCTGGAATATCAATTTCGCGCAAAATAACTCGAAATTCTTCCGTCGCCGTAGTTTTCCCTTCGTAGGTCCACCCGCGGCGACCCCGCCTTATCCCCACAATGCACCGATGTAAACAAACCGTGACGTAGTTATGTCTGGGGCCCATTGGTTTGATTCATGAAAAAAACGAAATAAGTTGAAAAAAAATGTGATTGAAAATTGTTCTCCACGTGATGTAATGACTTCTGAGAATATGAGTTTTCAACAATAAGGATATGCACAAGCCACTTATCTAAACAAACGCACGCACGCACACCACACACACACACACACACACACCACACACACACACACACACACACACACACACCACACACACCACACACACACACACACACACACACACACACACACCACACACACACACACACACACACACACACACACACACACACACAACCCCACACACACACACACAACACACACACACACACACACACACACACACACACACACACACACACACACACACACACACACAAAACACACACCACACACACACACACACACACACACACACACACACACCACACCACACACACACACACACACACACACACACACACACACACACCACACACACACACACACACACACACACACACACACACACACACACACACCACACACACACACACACACACACACACACACACACCTTGCAGGCAAGTACAAGGAATAATGGCTACGGTTCAGGGCAACATTACAGGTCATTAGTAAGTCTGCTATGGATGACGTCCTTATTCGTGATATTTTTCCTCGCCAAGCAGCTTCCTCAAGGTCGCGCGGAGCATGACCATAACATGACACTGGCAGCCTCGAGCCGCGGCCCTAACAAGACTCCCTTCCCGCCTGGCACAGCGACCCAACGCGTCCCTAACGAGGCAGCTCAGCCGCGCGCCCTGAACTGGTCGTTAGCTGTAACGATGCACCTGACATGAAATAAATTTCCCTAAAGGTCTCCAATAGAATTAAACCCGCTAATGGCTGCCTCCCGTTGGGCTGGGGACGCTCGCCTGGCCCGCCACTACAGCACCAGACATCTCCAGCCTTCTCCCGGTACGCCCGCACGCCCGCACGCCCACACGCCCACTGCAGCCCAAGTGTATCAAGATTCACCCAATCCAGAATCAGGTGTGTCTCTATACCTCTGCTGTCTGCCTTGTACCGGTCCACGCATCTTGCAAACTATTGTTACATATATTCAAGTAAACTTCAAGTGTGACTATTATAACCCTTTCCCTCCTGAGGCTCGGTGCTAAAAAGTCACGTCGTATATTCCAAGGCATCAAAATAAAGTCACCAGAGACGATATATTCCATCGCAGCGGCGCCTGAAGCTACAAGACAGCGCAAGCAAAAAGGAACCTTAGCACTTCAGCTCTTCAATAACTTAAATATTCCTCGTGGTTATCTATCACGGGAGATGAAGAAGGAGAATAGAAGAGACGAGGGAAGGGGGAGGAGGGAGCACCTGGCTGGCGATCAGAAGAGCCAGAACCCTGCATGAGATCACCGCCAGCACCAGCCAGGTATTAGCACCCGCCGCCACTTCGCCGCCTCAAAAGCATTCTGATGTTTCTCCCCAAGTTTGATGGTCTCATCGCCGCCCTAAGAGA
>JACEEZ010024570.1:295000-315000 GCA_016584305.1 Chionoecetes opilio
AATAGCCATGCATGTACGCTCGTTAGTGGGCCGCTGCGGAGAGCTAGTTACGTCATGTCAAAAGAGGGAGGCGGCTGCGGGCGGGCGGGCGGGGATAGTTAGGGACTTGCGTGCACACAGGCTTTGTGAGGCTTCAGGCTTGTGGGTGTTGGTTTACACTGGGCTGAATGCTGTGTGTGTGTGTGTGTGTGTGTGTGTGGGTGGGTGGTGGTAGTGGTGATGGTGGTAGTAGTGGTAGATAAAGGGAAACGTCTAATTGTTTCCCCCATAAGGTAATTGAGAGGTGGTCTTTAGTAAGCGATAATCACTTCTCCTCTACCTCCGCCCACTCGCTAATGTCACACTCCGTTTTGCAGTTTCTCACTCGTCCTTATGTTTTATTCAAGTCCTTAGTACCAAAGCACGTCATTCGTTGTGTGGATATACACCCATTGTATCTTTCAATGGTTTTCGCTGTCTTGGTGTCCTTGTCTTGGTGAAAGGAACAAAACAAACCAATGAAATATATATTGCTTTGAAGTCGATTTTCTCTTTCTTGGCTGGTAACGATGGTCACTGCGCCTCTCTCCTCACCCCTAAATACCATCATTCACGTAAGAAAAAAAAGTCATTGTTACTCGCTAAAGAGTGTACGGCCAATATGCGAGCGCTACCAGTGAGGAGAATTTTTCAAAAAGCCGCAGACTTTTGTGCGGCTATGCAAAAGAAAGAAAGAAAAAATAGGAGCGTAGTAGTTAAGGGATCGACTGCAAACGAGCTTCAAAGCTTCTCTGTTCTGCACAGCCCAACTTGGGGAGCCTTGCGCTTTATATGGATTCATATTTTTCTAGAACAGAGGTTACATACGAATACTTCTTATTTCTCGAAAAAATATATGTCTTATTCAGGAAATTAAGACATCATGAGCGTCCAACATCACATCATTGCCAGAACAAAGAGCGTGGCCTTCAAGGCTGCAGGTATTGGCTGTTGGGAAACACTGCTGTGCTGCTCCTGCCGCTGCCCGGCACACACCACAGCGGCACAGCAGCACAGGGTCATAGTGTGAATGGAGAGACACAGCTGCTTAACTTTGCGAACACCTGCTCTTTAACCAATCATATAAACATAAATTTAATCAAAGACCTGTTATATTACATAATTTATATATACTATATATATATATATATATATATATATATATATATATATATATATATATATATATATATATATATATATATATATATATATATATATATATATATTATATATATATATATATATATATTATATATATGTATACGTACCATTGCGCAGTGCAGCCACCTGTCCTAATGGCAGGTAATATAATAAGATTTAGATAATTTTGTGACACCTGCAGAGGCTAATGAGTCTTTTATGAGCGGACATTACTGGGTGGATGACCACCTGTGTAATTACCGCTACTTACGTATTCAAGGTTAAAGGTCTAAAATATGCAGGCTGGTCAAAATGCATTTAAATCTGGGCTACAGTGATGGTTCTACGCAGAAAAAATGACAACTATTTTTCTGCTCACAATACAGGGTAATTAAAATATGGCCGAAAAACATCACACATGTTTTACGCGCGCTGTAAATTCAGGTCTTAAAGGAAACTCTAACATTTTATATTTAACAACTACACACTGTTCGTCCGGGGCGCTCTGACTCACGCCATAACTTATGAGCGACCCCGTACAGGATCCTTGTTTCCTATAGACGAGTCTGTTAAAGCCACGACCCTCCTTCAGGAAACAGGGGCAAGAGGCTATGACCTGCCATCTGCCCTTAGCCTGCCCTTCAGGAGAGGAACCCTTGAACCCTTCCCTTCTTCAGCCACTACTGGGGGTGGACGTCCGTGTGGCAGAGAACTGATGGCCCACTTTGCTCCCTCCACTCGTGTTCCTCCACCTCTCCAGTTCTCCTCACGCTTTACCTCCACCATCACCTCCTCCTCCTCCTCCTCCTCCTCCTCCTCCACCTCCACCATCACCTTCTCCTCCTCCTCCTCCACCATCACCTCCTTCTCCTCCTCCTCCTTCACTTCTCGCCACAACACACTCCACCTCACTCCACACGCCCATGACACCCTGACCTACAAGAAAGCTCACTGCCTTGTTCTCTTTGATGTCTCAAGTCTCCTGTTGATTCCTTGGATAAATAGTGTGTGTGTATGGTATTGTGCTCTCTCTCTCTCTCTCTCTCTCTCTCTCTCTCTCTCTCTCTCTCTCTCTCTCTCTCTCTCTCTCTCTCTCTCTCTCTCTCTCTCTCTCTCTCTCTCTCTCTCTCTCTCTCTCTCTCTTATTTCAGGTATTCATCTATTTCTTTTATTTTTGTCATTCTTACATCATTGAAATATATGCCCTATTTTGAGGCTTTTTTATTCTCCTTATATTAGATTTTTCTCTTTTTTTTCACCATTTCCTCCAATCTCTATCTCTCCTTTTATTTCCTTCCATAAAGTTTCTTCAATCCTACATCCGCATTCCTCCTAGTTCCTCTCTTCTCTTCTCTTTTCTTTTACTTCCTCCTGTTCCTTCATTCACCCTCGAACTCCTTCCGTTTCTAATGCTCCTTCTTCCTTGCGTTGCTCAGACACACTTTACACCTTAACAAAAAAATATGTTCCAAGGACCAGTAGCGGCCAACATATATCCTTAAATTCAATACTTGTGACGAAATCCATTAGTAGAGAGAAAATGCGACGCTAAATATACCTGGTCATTGTTCCGCTCGAAATTGGTTCCCGCAGACCTCAATTGATCTGGAAAATTTATTAGACGCGTACCAATACAAAGAGTCTGTTACGACTAGCTAAGTCAATACAGACAGAAAGCTTCACGAATGGAAGGAGGCGAGGGCTTGTCCAGGATCTATAGTTACTGCAGACTTTACCTCCTCCTCCACCTGCACCCTCTCCTTCCACCTCCTTCCACCTCCTTCCACCTCCATCCCCTCTCCTTCCCCTCTCCTTCCATTCTCCTCCCCCTCTCCTTCCTCCTCCTTCCTCTCCTTTCCCTCTTCTTCCACCTCCATCCCCTCTCCTTCCCCTCTACTTCCATTCTCCTCCCCCTCTCCTTCCTCCTCCTTCCCCCTCCTTCCCCTCTTTCTTCCTCCCTTCTCTTCTCCTCCTTCTCCTTCAGTTGTTCTTTACGTGTCCTGATTTTTCCTTTTGGCGTTTGTGGGTTTTGATTTTGCACTGCCTGTCTCTGCTTTTCTCCTTCCGTCATTCCTCCCCCCTCTCTCCTCTCTCCTCTCTTCTTTCCTTCATTCTTTTACAGCCCTTCTTAGCAACTCCCTTCTATCTTTCTCTTTCTCTCCCTCCCTAGTTTTTAATACCACCCCCCTCCCCTCTCTCGCTCTCTCTCATCACTTGTACACACACAAACCTCAAACTTTTTCTGATAATGACAAACATAGACTTACCCTGATTATCACCCTCGAAAAATTGAAAGAAAAAAATACATTGAGAAGATAACTAACTTTAACAGTAGTGATTATGATCTTTGCTTATATATCAGGTCATTTATTTAAGCCTCTATGTCAGCGTTTTTCACCTTCATTTGTTAATTCATTTTAATGGTTCCGTGACAAACTTTCTCAATTCCTTTTCTTCATATGCAGCTCTACTCATTTATATTTTGTTATTCTTATGATCATCTTTCCTTATATTATGAAGTTATTTATTTGAAATGCAATACAATGATGAATGAATGAGTAGAATTAAAATTGACGAAGAAGTGAAACATAACCTATATAAGTGAAAAGTAAACAATAAATAGGGTGAAAAATGACATAAGAGAAAAAAAATCACCTTAAATCACCTTGAAACTCCATCTAGAAATCCATCTCTCATTATTCCACCTTAAAATAATTCCACATTTTCAGTAACTTAAATTCACATTAAATAGAACAAAAAAATGGAGCTTAGGATTTACTATTCTATTATTTTATTTGTTTTGCTTGCGTGACGACTGCTTTACTACAGACATTCTCGTATTGTATTTTTTCACAAACTACAAGACACTAATAACTGAGGCCTTCTCCTTAGACCCAGCCCTCATGTCGGATAAGAACCTGAAGAGCGGGAGGAGAGAAAGGAAGGGAGAGGAGGGAAAAAAGGGAAGAGAGGAAAAGGGAGGAGAAGCAAGGACAGGAGGATGTCTGACGAGGGAAAAATGGAGGGAGGAAGAGGAAACAAGGAGGCAAGAGTAGAAAATAGAGAGGGGGAAAGAGAAACAGATGAAGGGAGGGAAGAGAATAAGAGGACAGAGAATAAGAGAATAAGAGAATAAGAGAATAAGCGAATAAGAGGACAGAGAATAAGAGAATAAGAGGACAGAGAATAAGAGAATAAGAGAATAAGAGAATAAGAGAATAAGAGGACAGAGAATAAGAGAATAAGAGGACAGAGAATAAGAGAATAAGAGAATAAGAGAATAAGAGAATAAGAGGACAGAGAATAAGAGAATAAGAGAATAAGAGAATAAGAGGACAGAGAATAAGAGAATAAGAGGACAGAGAATAAGAGAATAAGAGAATAAGAGGACAGAGAATAAGAGAATAAGAGGACAAAGAATAAGAGAATAAGAGAATAAGAGAATAAGAGGACAGAGAATAAGAGAATAAGAGGACAGAGAATAAGAGAATAAGAGGACAGAGAATAGGAGAGAAAATGACGAATCAGAGAGAAGTGAAAGATATAATAACAATATGAGAAGGGAAATATAAATGACTTAACTGAATATAAACTAAAGATTGTATAAGAAAAAAGGAGAAAAAGACAAAAATAGCAGGAAAAATGTAAAACCAAATACTATCAAGAAAAGATCCGGGAAAAAACTGTTCTTAAGACTGATCTGTGAGTTGCAAAATAAGGACGTTAACATATTTCACTTCGCTAACAATACACACTAAAAGAAAATTATGATGGAAGAGAGAGAGAGAGAGAGCGAGAGCGAGAGAGAGAGAGCGAGAGCGAGAGCGAGAGCGAGAGAGAGAGTACTAGAATAGAAAAAACGAAAAAATAAAAATGTAGCTATAAAAAAAAATCGAAAGGAGATAAAGGAAGAGCAAATCGAGAAAAATACGAAAACAGACAAGGAAAAAAGGAACCATACTTTCTCCATAGACGATTTTATAACGATGCAGTTCCAAGGACAAATTGCTTCCCTAGAGTACCCTAAAACTTTACCGAGGCGTGGGAAGGAAGGAGGGGAGGGAGGGAAGGAAAAGGG
This sequence comes from Chionoecetes opilio, assembly GCA_016584305.1. Taxonomy (NCBI): domain Eukaryota; kingdom Metazoa; phylum Arthropoda; class Malacostraca; order Decapoda; family Majidae; genus Chionoecetes; species Chionoecetes opilio. Next base: position 300,240 of record JACEEZ010024570.1, read on the forward strand.
TTGGGAGGGAGGGCAGGAAGGGGAGAGGAGGGAGGGAAGGAAGGGGAGAGGAGGGAGGGAAGGAAGGGGAGAGGAGGGAGGGAAGGGGAGAGGGAGAAGAAGAAAACTTACAGAGCGCAACACAGAAACTCAACACTACTTTACCATAGTGTTGTCTACTTTGTGTTGCTACGACTACATGAGGGTAGAGAGGGAGGGAAGGAAGGGAAGAGGGAGAAGAAGAAAACTTACAGAGCGCAACACAGAAACTCAACACTACTTTACCATAGTGTTGTCTACTTTGTGTTGCTACGAATACATGAGGGTAGTGAAGGAGGGAGGGAAGGGAAGAGGGAGAAGAAGAAAACTTACAGAGCGCAACATAGAAACTCAACACTACTTTACCATAGTGTTGTCTACTTTGTGTTGCTACGAATACATGAGGGTAGTGAAGGAGGGAGGGAAGGGAAGAGGGAGAAGAAGAAAACTTACAGAGCGCAACACAGATACTCAACACTACTTTACCATAGTGTTGTCTACTTTGTGTTGCTACGAATACATGAGGGTAGTGAAGGAGGGAGGGAAGGGAAGAGGGAGAAGAAGAAAACTTACAGAGCGCAACACAGAAACTCAACACCATTTTACCATAGTGTTGTCTACTTTGTGTTGCTACGAATACATGAGGGTAGAGAGGGAGGGAAGGAAGGGAAGAGGGAGAAGAAGAAAACTTACAAAGCGCAACACAGAAACTCAACACCACTTTACCATAGTGTTGTCTACTTTGTGTTGCTACGAATACATGAGGGTAGTGAAGGAGGGAGGGAAGGGGAGAGGGAGAAGAAGCAAACTTACAGAGCGCAACACAGAAACTCAACACTACTTTACCATAGTGTTGTCTACTTTGTGTTGCTACGACTACATGAGGGTAATGGATGAAGGCAACACATGAGAACTTATAACCATGTCCATTTAGAATCGAGCTTACAGTCCAGCGGGAGGCATTTACTTGATTGGCATAATTAATAAGCTTTTGACATTCACAGCAGTCGCTTCCAGCATAATGTTAGTGCTAATGGGCCAGTAGTCGACGCTCCATTAAAGACACTCATGGAAAAATAGAAAATTAATGTTACAGCTAATTTTTTTTTTTTATCTCTAAGGGAGAGTAATTAACTTTCATATCTCCTATAAGCTTCCTCATTAAATCATACCGAGATAAGGTGCTCAGTCTCTTTTTTTAGTTTTTTTTTCACTCCATAAACCAGATGTTGAAATTATGTCCACTGGTTCCACACGACACTAAGAATTTAAGAAACATATAATTTTCCGTTTTTTTTTATTAATTATCGACGACGTCCTACCTTGCCACGATAAGGTCATAAACTCACCTGTCCAGAGGCTATATAAAAATAATGACAAATGGCCAAGCTGAAAATAATGATCTGGTCGCGCACCTGAAGCTCTAATTGGTGTTCCCATTAAGCCTGAGTGGTTTGATCCTATTTCGAAAATTAGCATGTGGAAGCCTAAGAGTGTTGAGCAAGGCTGCATTCACCTCACACACACTTACCGGAGCTTGGTCACTCGCTCTACATTATTGATGATGTCAATTGAGGCTTGCACGGTAAAAGAGATCGCCTCCACTTACACAACGGCATGGCTGTAGCATTCAACCACGATGTGAAATAGCCAAAGGTTTGAGTTCTGAGAAGCCTTGTATTGTGTTGTATATTAAATAACTTTTATTATAAACAAGTGTTCCCACAGGTAAGATCTAAATATACCTGTAGATATGCTGTCATCGAGAACAGGCTGACGAAGGCGATGGAGGAATACCTGGAGGGAGACATTAGCAGGAACAAAGAAAAGAAAAAGAAAAGAAAAGAACAAAGAAAATACAAAAGAAAATTAAGACCTAGAAGGAAAGAGTTACCAGAAGTCACGGGAAAATAAAAAAGGAAAAGAAGAAGGAAAGGGTAAATAAAATAGAAGAGTAAGAAAAGGAAAAAGTAAAGTAGAGGATAAGGGAGAGAGAGAGAGGGAGAAAAGCAGAGAAGGTATAAGGGTCACGTGTAGGAGGGTGGCTTGACCCTTAGGGGATGAAGCTTCCAAAATTTGGGATGTCTACAGAGGACGTGTGCGAGGGAAGGAGGGAAAGAGGCAAGGTAGGAGGGGGAGGGAAGGAAGGGGAGGCAGGTATATAGAGAAAAGCTACGGAAAATAATAACGGAAGCGAGGAAACAAATGTGGGTGCACTGCCATCGATTTTACACAGTCGTAGTGGACACACAAACACACACACACACACACACACACACACACGGTTCACTAGAGAGAGAAAAAAAAAGGAACACATTTTAAGTTTGACTGACACTCCTGAGAGCTTTCTAACTTGCTAAAAGCTCAAGAGCGCTGCAACACTGCCCCTTAAGACTCTCCTTCACCATCACCAGAAGCCTTCCACTCTCCCTACACTCTCCAAGGGCCTCTCACCTTACCCAGTTACCTCAAATGCCTGTATTCTCCAAGACCCTTTCACTTCCACCTCCCTTTCTGCTCTCCCTCACTAGTCTTGCCCGCCTTACCCTCACCCTAAGGCTCTCACACTGGTTCCCTCGAGGCTAAAGGTCGAGGCTCGTGTTGGCCGCCCATGTATTAGTGGAACCTTTTAACATGGTGTCCTGGTAATAAACTCGGCTTGCTTTATCGCCCGCCACGCTCAGTGAATTAGGATGTGTGACATATGACCTCCGTGCGGGATATTGAAATTAAGAATGCATGGAATTTATATAAGGAAAATCGGAATGGAGAGATCATGGTGATGCTATATATATTTTTTTCTGTTACCCCTGATATCATAATTTGTGGTGATTATTATTCATTGTATAAAATTTGATGGGTTTATTTTCATTTTTATGGAGTTTTTATGGAGTAGATTGAAAAGTTGTCAGTGTCAGTGTGTTAGTGTGGCTATGTATGTAAAGGAAAATTGTCTTTTTGATATTTGAAATTACACAAGTCAGTAGTAATAGATAGCAAAACGTGACACTGCTCAAGATATGTAGTAGAAAAACGAGATTATATGTTTTAGGAAGACATGATACAGACAAGATAAACAAAATACAAGCATAATACAAGACATAATAAAGCTCATAGTACAAGGACAAGGTAGTGTATTTTAGCAAGACTTAATGATTCGCCAAGGTGCTGTGTGTGTGTGTGTGTGTATGTACCGAGACAAGTTCCTGCAAGACCCATCTCATTACATTACCTGCGTGACAGCTGTTATTCCACAGGTAAATAAGAGGATTAAACGTGATTTATCCCCCTTGATGGAACCATGAGGAGACGGCTATAAAATGTTCCTGTCACGAATGTCTGCCATACGAGGATTTCATACATTTCCGAAAGTTAATGTCGCTCACAATTTGGCTTATTACAGAGGCGACCTAACTGACGTGGCAGGGAGGGTTGCGTGCACAGTTTGTCGACGCTCTGGGGTTTACAGTCTTTGTGTTTATGTGTGTGTTGCTGCCACGAGTGAGGGGGGGAGAGGAGGAGGGGAAAGGGAGGAGGAGGAGGGGGTTTAACCGGTAGAGTCATGCAGTCAAAGTGAGTTTTCATGTCGCTGAAGATAATGACGTGTTGGCAAATTCCTTCCATCAACTGTGTTTTACTAAATCCGCGCGTAACCTTTAATTCTTTATGTCTCAGCTAACAAAAAAGAAAAAAAGATAAACATAAGCCCTAAATGACACGCAATGGCTTTCAGAAAAACTCTAAACGTGTATTTTCAAACTTATTTCCATTTCATTATATACAAGCTTAACGATCCATACAAACCTAATAAACATAACATACAAAGAAACTATATTAACTGTCTTGTGTCGTTCATGTAATATTCATGTTTTTGCATCAAAGCGCGGTAATCAAGGTGACTCAAAAGGAATCCATGAACTAGGTAGATTAATAAACATTCCTGCGTATTCCTGGAGATAATAAAGCGAAGTGTTATCTTAGCCACGTAACGCCTCGCCTTGCCACTGGGAATAGAGTGAAGCACAGAGGTGAGAAATTGAATAGACAGCTAAATGAAGTCAATAGCATTATAATTACATGGATGGGCGTGTTATGTAAGTGATTCATTTGACATGTGTTATAACGGACACTGTACGCTGTTAGGTCTTAGGTAATATGATAAATCTAGGTCTTACTTTAATGTTTTTGACGACGAGAAATACGTGACATTCTGAGTCGCAAATAAATTATTCAATGTTGAGAAATCCCAAAACCCAAATAATGAGTGAAAAACATCCCTTGGCTAGGATGTTCAGTGGCCACCATCCGTCATCCCCCCCCCATCCATCTCTCCCACAGTAATCTCCCTCCTTCCATCACCTCCCACTCCCTTTCTCTGGGGTGACAGCTATCAAAGGGCGCCATCAAAGCACTCTGGGTAATACCAGACACTCGCCGAGGAGAAAATCTATTCATTGGACTCTGAACACTTTTTTTTTTCGAAACTCACCCAAAAGTTTCAGGCACCAATTAAGGATACAGAAAAAAGCCCTTGTTGGGAGCTATAGTTACAAGCGCTCATTACCCTGCTATGAGGCGAGCCCAACCCCCGCTGCCCGTTGACAATAGACGCGATTCTTCCATCTACTGTGCTCGTGACTGTACAAAGGTAAAACGCGTCCTGTATAGCCAAGTTATCGATACAAAAATACTTCTGTTGACTAACCGGGTAACGAGTGTACATATTGCCACGGCCTCTTCGCTTACCCTGCCTCTCCTCCTCTAACTAATTATTTCTGCTTCTCCCTCGCTAATCCCATGTTTTCTTTGCTCTTTTTACCCCCAGTGTTTCGCGGAGGCTTTTAGTCGGCGATATTTTATTAAACGGAGTAATTATACACCCCCTCCACCTACAAGAGAAGCCATGAAATATGCACATAAACAAGACGAATGGCAAAACACAACCATTACGTCGACCTTTTATTTTTTTCCCTTTTAGTTCCGGCTCCACACTGCGATGCATTATTCCAGTGTTGTTATTTTTCCTTATCTAAAATTAATCTGGACCTAATTTTCTCTCCATATCCATTAATGAAAGCAGTAAGGTGTGTTTTCTTGGCCCCGAGAACTGTTATGATACGTGTCTGAACTACTACGACCTGATTTAGTTCTCCTTTTCACGCTCGTCAGGTCTTTGCGCGGTTCTAAATATGCTTACCTTAGCTTTTTCTTTTTTTAATGGATGGGACCATTTCTTGCCCATACATCAGCCCAAGAAACACTTCATCACACAGCGCTCACACGTTTTATTACAGTCATTTATTACAATTATCCCATTTCGGGAGACCTATTCATCACAACTCCACATTTCGGACTCTTAGATATGCAATCCACATCCACACATTACTCGACCCACAGCCACTCTCATCACCTCATTCATCACCTTCCTATGTCCTATTCCCACACCTTGTCTTACCTTATTTCCTCCTTCGTTGCAAATACACATTCCTACCTCGCCTTTTCCCCACCGTCACTTCCTCTCTCACCTGTGATATTGATTAATTAAGGTTTCTTGCCTCTCTCTCAGTACCTCTCCCGACAACTCTAGCTCTGGAACACCTGCCTTCAGACATCCCTTCGACCACACCTTCCTCGGGGCTAATGACAGACTGTCGTGTTGTGGAGGAGTAACTAAGGCAAAAGGAGTCTTGCGGCCACGAAAGAACAGCGTTACCCTATTTCCCCCCGTCAGACAAACCCATGCGACCTCCTCCTCCTCCTCCTCCTCCTCCTCCTCCTCCTCCTCTTCTTCTTCTTCCTCCTCTTCCTGCTCCTGATGGGAAAAAGAAATGAGGAAGGAATAAGGTAAAGGTAAAATATCTGTTGTTTTTTCCTCGTTGCTGATGTTTATGTGTGTGTTTATCAATGGTAAACTATCTCTTTTGTATATGTAGTATTATTTTTGCATTTGCACATTAATCTCTTTGTATTACTAAAAGTGTGTAAGCACAGTTCTCTTTATACAACTCAAAACCATGGAAATGATTTACTCTCTGGATAGTTTATTAAAAATACTTGATTGTTATACTTATTCCTCTAGTTTTCATTATTGTGATGTCAGTTATTATTTATCATTATTACCAGTTTTTTATTGTATTTACATCATCATCGTCAATCCAGATATGACTTATTTGTCATCATTATCATTATCACCAGCGATATTTTCATCATCATTGTAGATCTAAATGTGCCTCTTTTCAAATATCATTATTACTATAGTCGCTTTAGGCTAAGCTGATCTAGAAGCCACGCCCCCTGCCTCCTCCCCCCTTTTTCTACAGGGCAGCTGATTGGTGCACTCATAATGTTCGACATGTGTACAGATTAGTCGTATCATCATCACTACCAATCACACCATCCTCACTACATAACAGCGCGTAACCACTGGGCAGAGAGCCATCTTCATTAATTTTTTTTTTTTTTTTACAATTGTGCCTATAGCGCCTGTAGGCAGTGGTGACTCAGGGCTCGTCGGATGGTAGGCTCTGGAGGTTCACTTGAGGGCTGTGATGGGTGATGGGTATACATATGGGTGATGGGTATACATAGGGTGTATAGTGTAAATATAGGCCAACAGGAGTGTGTGTAGTGGCCATCTAAAAAAAAAAATGCTACTTTATGATATTGGTGGTGAGTAGTGAAGATGGCTCTGCCCAGTGGTCACGCGCTGTTGTGTGGTGAGGATGGTGTGATTGATAGTGATGATGATTCCAGTAATCTGTAAGCATGTTGAACATTATGAGTGCACCAATCTGCTGCCCCGTAGAAAAAGGGGGAGATAAGGGGCGTGGCTTCTAGGTCAGCTTAGCCTAAGGCGACTATAGTGTCACCATTTTCACTATCATTCTCAAGTCAAAGTATTCACCTCAAGCTTAAATATCACCAATGCTCTTCAACTTTACGTCTCCTTCGTCAGGATTCACCACAGCAGGAGTGCATCACGTCCCCGTCAGGAGGAGCAACATGCGTGTCATGAAGACGTAATGAAAATGACTCGCCTTGATGTCCTTATAAACACGAATACTTTTTCCCCCCCGTTGACTTCTGATGCGTGACTTCAACACTAAACTTTGTGCTCTTTTTTCTTATCTTGAGTTATTGAGTGAATGGTTGAGAGTAAGTGAGTGAGAGATTAAAGGACGGAGAGAGGGAGAGGGAGGTATGGGGAGATATGTCTATAAGCAAAGGAGTGAGTGAGGGAATGAATGAAGCACTTAAGGGACTAATAAGTAATAAGTGAATAAGTAAAGGAAGAGTAGAATGAGTAACGGAGTGAAGGAATGAAAGAGGACCAGTGTGAAAGAGAAAGTGAGGGAATGGAAAGGGAGAAAGAGAAGTAAAAGGCGGAGTGAGTGAGCGAGTGAGTGAGCGAGTCAGACAGACAGACAGACAGACAGACAGACAGACAGACAGACAGACAGACAGACAGACAGACAGACAGACAGACAGACAGGAAGAAGCAGACGAGAGAGAGAGAGAGAGAGAGGAGAGAGAGAGAGAGAGAGAGAGAGAGAGAAGAGAGAGAGAGAGAGAGAGAGAGAGAGAGAGAGAGAGAGAGAGAGAGAAGAGAGAGAGAGAGAGAGAGAGAGAGAGAGAGAGAGAGAGAGAGAGAGAGGAGAGAGAAGAGAGAGAGAGAGAGAGAGAGAGAGAGAGAGAGAGAGAGAGAGAGAGAGAGAGAGAGAGAGAGGAAACTGACGAAGACAAAAAGGTAAGCGTTCTAAGACTCGAGAAAGAACGATTGCAGGTCAATTGGTATTGAGGAGATTGGTAATGAAGTCAAATGATCCCCAAGACATTTCAGGGCCAAGTAATATGAGACTCAAATCAATTGGATCCCGGGTCAAACCGTAACCTAGTCAACCTGGACCTTGTCCAACTTGTACCCTGGTCATCCCGTACCCTAGTCAACCTGTCACCTGGTCAATCCGTCACCAAGCGATCCGTCCTCAAGCCGCGTTTGAGCGAGGCCTCTGGCGGCTTGAGCGGCTCTTTTGACCTGCACCCAAGTGAACAGTGTTGGTTGTAGAAGTAATAGTAGTAAAAGTAGTAGTAGTAATAGTAGTATTCTGACCCTCTACCAGTATCAACTTATGAATATCACAATACCATACCTCTATTACCATCTTACCATCCTAACCATTTACATCCTAACATACCTCTACCATTACTATTTTTCACACACCATTCTACCATTACCAACCAAACATCACGCTTGCACTACCAACTTTACCAACACACCCAACTACCACCACTCAGCCCTCCAAACGCCACGATCGTAACTCTCAAGCGTCGCAACTCTAACAGTATGGTCTCACCTGTCAGGCGTTTCCCATTTAGTCCATTACCTGTAGGTTTACGGGGAGGATAAATAATTGTAAAGTGTCAATACAACTCGTAGCGGCATCAACGTACCTGAAGGCAAATCAACGCTGGTAGAATCGCTCGTTTGCTTACCCAAGTGACAACCGCTGTGAAACCTTGGCTGAGATTGTTATTACGTTTTTTATTTGTTATAAAAGGGTGTGTTTAGATATTTGTATTTGCTGATTTATTATTTCTCTCTCTCTCTCTCTCTCTCTCTCTCTCTCTCTCTCTCTCTCTCTCTCTCTCTCTCTCTCTCTCTCTCTCTCTCTCTCTCTCTCTCTCTCTCTCTCTCTCTCTCTCTCTCTCTCTCTCTCTCTCTCTCTCTCTCTCTCTCTCTTTTTAGTTAATGTTTGTGTTTAACGCATAAATTGTGCTCTCTTAGTTGTAGTTATTTTTTATGAGATTATGGTTTCAATGTGTTCCTTAGTATTTTCTTAATTTTCTTGTGCTGTGGTTTAACGTTGCGTCATTTGAGTGCAGTTATGCGTGCGGTCAAAGAAAATTACTTCTCAAAATCTATTCGCCACCACCATCATCACCAGTGCCACACACCAAAAAGACAAAAACAAAAAATAATTAGAACAACCTACACCACCACCACCACCACTACCATTACCACAATTACCTCTTCCACACAACCACCACCACTACCATTACCACAATTACCACAATTACCTCTTCCACACAACCACCACCACTACCATTACCACCATTACCACAATTACCTCTTCCACACAACCACCACCACTACCATTACCACCATTACCACAATTACCCCTTCCACACAATCACCACTACTACTACCATTACCACCATTACCACAATTACCCTTCCACACAACCACCACTACTACCATTACCACCATTACCACAATTACCTCTTCCACACAACCACCACCACTACCATTACCACCATTACCACAATTACCTCTTCCACACAACCACCACCACTACCATTACCACCATTACCACAATTACCCCTTCCACACAACCACCACCACTACCATTACCACCATTACCACAATTACCTCTTCCACACAACCACCACTACTACCATTACCACCATTACCACAATTACCTCTTCCACACAACCACCACCACTACCATTACCACCATTACCACAATTACCTCTTCCACACAACCACCACCACTACCATTACCACCATTACCACAATTACCCCTTCCACACAACCACCACCACTACCATTACCACCATTACCACAATTACCCCTTCCACACAACCACCACTACTACCATTACCACCATTACCACAATTACCTCTTCCACACAACCACCACTACTACCATTACCGCCATTACCACAATTACCCCTTCCACACAACCACCACCACTACCATTACCACCATTACCACAATTACCTCTTCCACACAACCACCACCACTACCATTACCACCATTACCACAATTACCCCTTCCACACAACCACCACCACTACCATTACCACCATTACCACAATTACCTCTTCCACACAACCACCACCACTACCACTACCACCATTACCACAATTACCCCTTCCACACAACCACCACCACTACCACTACCACCATTACCACAATTACCCCTTCCACACAACCACCACTACTACCATTACCACCATTACCACAATTACCCCTTCCACATACGAGTACACTTCCCTCCCCTTCCCTTCCCACCTCTCCTCACAAAACTTCCCATCAATAATGGCCGCCGCCACCCTAACAATTTAAGTTGAGCCAACACATTAGCTCCGGCGGGCGGGCCTTCCATCACAACATTACAATGGCGGGTAAAAACGCGGCACGGGTGAGCGAGGCGCCACAACTTGCCTCAGGAACTATTACCCGGAGGCGCCAGCGTGAACCTACACCTGCTTCCTCCCCCCACACCTCCCCACGCCTCCCCCACGCCTTCCCCACGCCTCCCCCACGACCTCTCTCCTCGTCTACCCGGATCGTACCCCAAGCTTCCCCTTCCTTCCTTTCACCTTCCTCTTACGTTCCCCTCTGACTCTTCTCTCCCTCTTTCTCTCCCCACTTGCTTACGTGTACCTGCCTGTCCTTATTTCCTCTACTTCCCTCATTTTATCTTCTTCATGCCCTTGTTTCTCCCCTCACATACTCTTACCTCCCTCTTCTTCCCCTCTACTAGTTTCCTCACCCTCTCCCTTCCTCGTCTCCCCTCCACCGCTGACCATCGGCACCAGAGTGGTTTTTGGTGGTAGAAAAGGCTTCTTAATTAGACTCAGAGGAAAAAAGGGCTCCGTAATTTTGCTACGAAGAAGGTATTATCCTCCGAGGGGCTAAGCCGTGTTAAGAGGAAGAAAGGGGCTGCCCATTGTGCGTGGAAAACCCCCATTAGTGGCACCTAAAAAAGGGGACTGCGTGGGGGTAATGGAGAAACTTTACATGGCATCCAATTTACGGTGATTCAACAGGGGGCTACTCGATGCTTTGAAGGGAAGAACACAGGTACAGTACATTAAGGACAGAGAAAGCCACCCCATGCTTGCGTTAAGGGTGCGATGAATACGTGGAAAGAGAAACAATGAAATCTTAGGTCAATGAAAAGAAAGGTCAATGAAAACATGGAAATGAAGGGAAATAATAAGCTTGAAATTTTCCTAGAGACAAATAAATATCAGTGTTAGAGCATTGATAATTAAAAAAAATAAAAATAATGGGAGATCAGTGTTAGAGCCTCGACAATGTGGGATCAGTGTTAGAGCCTCAACAATGTGGGATCAGTGTTAGAGCCTCGACAATGTGGGATCAGTGTTAGTGCCTCGACGATGGGGGATCAGTACTGTCGCCTTAAGATAGTAAAACAACAAACCGTGTCGCAAGCGAGGAAAAGAATGGAATAACCTTTAATCACCAGTTAATGAAGAAAAGGTGAGTAATTTTACAGATGATAATGGAATCACGAGTGAGAGAGAATACGTGTTGGGTCGTAAAGAGCGAACGGGAGAGAAAGAGTTAAGTGCTAAGTAGAAAGAGAGCGAGTAGCTACCAATTATTGCTCAAGCCTTTTTGCAATGATAAAAAATTCACGACGTACTAATGCAGGTGCAACAGGAATGCTAAGTGGAAAACATGTACTAAGTGTCTCCGGCGCTGCAACATTGATACCTGGGGACACGCGTTTCAGAAAGTAATAAAACGTCATTGAAGTTTCAAAAAATAAAAATAATACTTCAAGAATTCATGTCAGGGCAAAATAATACCCGTGTTATTAATATTATCTCTGAGAAAAAACACCGATACATGTGAGGTCATATAAGGAGACACCACAGCTATGCCTTCACCACGGTTTCTCCTCGGCCACTACAGTAATAGAGAAGCATAAAAAAAAGGGAAAATTACCTGTTAAATGTCATTAATTTCACGGGACGGAGACGCCATGTTACAGTGACTGGCTGGTGGTAACATCGTCAGATTCTTAATGATTTTCTTAATCCCTTCACGCCCAGATCTTTCTATTGCTATAAAAAATCGTGTTGTTAGTCATACCATTACGAAAAGTAACTGAATATACCAGATTAGTTAGTCGACAAGGATACTAAACAGGTCATATCTATAAAATATTGCTTATATTCACTAAAAATTGTCTAATGGTAGCCAAATTACAATGGAAATTACGTTCTGGGCCTCAAGGGGTTAATACAAATGGGTTCAGGCTGACTCGCTCGCTGCTTCTTTGAGGTGTGACAAATGGCCGAGAGGAAGAGATAGATTGAAGGTTCGGCAGGTGGGTCTCCAGGTGTCATTATTCCCCGTTACCTGTACCTGTTGCGGCCAGACACGCACGGCACTTCTGGGAAAGGCTTCAGATTGCTCCTTTCACATACACAAAGACTTCTCATGGGAGTAAATTTGTGTGTGCAATGAGAACGTGGATATGAGTTATGGTTTCCTTCTCTTATCTCTATGGCACTAAGCGCAGGAAAAATTTCTAGCGAGGGTTAAAAAGAAAATAAAGGTAATATGTATGTATGAAGTTTTCTTATTGTTTTCTTGCTGTCAATTTAAATTTAGTGTTTGGGATTATTTGACCTCAATACACATTACTTGCTTGCATGTCAAAATTGCATGATTGAGAGAAATTATTATTCATGGAGACTTTGATTACTGTCTTTTATCCTCCTCCTCCTCCTCCTCCTCCTCTTTCCTCCTCTTCCCTCCTCTTCCCTCCTCTTCCCTCCTCCTTCAGGCAGGTCATCAAAATAAACAGGACGCAAAGAGGGTCGTCGTCTTCGCCCTTGACCCGCGGAAGGCTTAGGTCTTTCTGGTTCTAAATTCCTTAAACTATTTTCCTTGATTCTGGCTTATGCACTGAACTTGATATACACAACGTGACTTCAAGGTGACTTTCTCTCAACGCTTTATATTTATTGTGTGTGTGTGTGTGTGTGTGTGTGTGTGTGTGTGTGTGTGTGTGTGTGTGTGTGTGTGTGTAATATATTCATGTGCACTTACAAAACACATGTCAAACGTACACAAACATCACAAAGCATAAACAGCGACCATTAAGCACTTACTGGCGCGCACACACACACACACACACACACACACACACACACACACACACACACACACACACACGAAATTCAACACTAATTATATAAAACTATAAAAAAATCCTTATTTGTGTGCCAAGGGACCTTTTTTCAGCATTCTTTTGACTCTTGAATTAGCTCCAATTAGTAATATAACTACCTCGTTATGTTTCTCGCAGCCTTGAAGAGCTGGTAAAAGAAAAACAGGGCGAGGGCGAAACAGAAAGGCCTTTATAATGAGTCCTGGCACAAAAGGAAAAGCAAAGAATATAAAGAAAAAAAATGATGTTTGTATTGTATGCCACTGAACTCTCTCTCTCTCTCTCTCTCTCTCTCTCTCTCTCTCTCTCTCTCTCTCTCTCTCTCTCTCTCTCTCTCTCTCTCTCTCTCTCTCTCTCTCTCTCTCTCTCTCTCTCTCTCTCTCTCTCTCTCCTCTCTCATGCATAACAGTTTTATTACTCTTTATTTCGCTCGCTTCTCAAACTTTTTTTTCCGTCAACTTATTCACAAGGTTCTTTTGGTCAACGAGGAGGATCTAGAGCGTGTAATTCGCTTATTACTTGTAGTTCCTCAGCTCCGTTTCCTTTGCGAGTGGAGGAAATTGCAGTCGCATTCTTCAGTTTTCTTCAATGATATCATGGAATCGGTACAAATTTTCTAACATTATTTTTTTGTGTTACGAGTTTACGTCGGTATTCATCTCTGTCTTGTTATATTCTATTGCTTCTTGTCACGTGGCTGGCCAGGAAAATAGTGGACGTGGGAGGATAGAAGAATGAGAACTAGAACGAGGAGGAGAAGGAGGAAAAGAGAAGAGAAAACCTCGAGAAACTACGTCACGTTAGCAATCAAAATGTAATGCAGGACAGAGCACACGAGTGAATCTTTACTTACATCTATTTTCGAATTTAATAATTGAGGTAAAACACAAAAGAAAATTCAATCTGAGAGACAGAGAAAAATAGAAAGACGCGAAACCAACACGACAGGAAAAACACAAAAGACGATCATTCTTTTAACGACTTGAAGCTTGCAGGATGTACACGCACATACCGACATGCCTCACACACATACACATACACAGCAGGCCTCACCTCATAATTTCCCCACCCCACATGGCCTAACATGCACACGCACACACGCACACGCACACGCACATTTCACCGCGTTAGGACACGTAGCCAAGAACAGCTTAATGGACGTCCTCGCTCACACTTCAAGAAAATCACCCAATTACTTCCTGGAAACCTTGCTAACCACTTGCATTATGAGAGAACCTTCCTGAGGGCGACACGGGCGGCGACGCAACACCTGCAGATGTGAGAATGAAGTGTGACATGCCAACCTGCTATCCTCCTCCTCCTCCTCTCCTCCTCCGTCTATATTTCCCTCCCTTTCCATTCTCTTCCCCTCCTTTAACATTTTCCACCCTCCCCCTTTTTTTACCTTCTACTCCCCTTTCCCCTTGTTGGCGAGGGGAAAATCACTCCAGTGGACACGGTGGGCATAGACCGTGTCCCATAAAGGATGAAGGAGTCGCCACAGTCACTCCGGCATAGCAGTTTATCGCCGCCAGGTAAGTATGACGGCCCGGCCACTCAAATTACACCGTCACGCAACAACAGGTGACACGCCAGGTAGGTTTTATATCGTCTCCTTGTAGCGGATTTAAACCACCACAAGAAAAAACACTGGTATTTTCATCTATTATAATGTTCCAGGTATGTTTTATATTGTCTCGTTGTAGCTGACTTAAGCCACCACAAGTAAAACCACTGGTGTTATCAG
>JACEEZ010024570.1:320000-337500 GCA_016584305.1 Chionoecetes opilio
TGGTGGTGGTGGTGGTGGTGGTGGTGGTGGTGATGGTGGTGGTGTAAGGGGGGGGGGAGAGAGTTCAGAAGAAAAAAAATCTTGCTGTATTTCGTCGGAAATGCAGCATCTTCAGAAAAAGTAGTAGTGGTAGAGGTGGTAGAAGTGGTAGTAAAAGTGGTGGTAGTAGTAGTAATAGTAGAGGTGGTACAAGTGGTAGTAGAAGTAGTGGTAGTAGTAGTAGTGTAGCAACTAAAGTAGTCACCCCTTTCAGTCTTACCATGTTTCCGTTCTCTGCCAGTGCGGTATCTAACAGAGAATCAGCGTAGCACGGGGACTATTCTATTTTGTAGTCTTCAATAATTGTTATTGTAATTATCATGTGTTTGCACTGTTATCAGCTTATCAATATAATCAATTATATACAACGTGTCACCAGCAATATATACTGGAAGTGTCTTTGGTGAAACTCGCATGTCTTGGCGAGTTTCACATACACCTTGAAAATCACCATTTATGAAACCTGAAATTTTGTATATATACTCCAAATTTTTATGCAATAAATCAACCTGAACTGACAAAATGAGTATCCTTCATTCCAGCTCAACCATAAGCTATGAACACTCCACCTAGTTACAAATGGTGACCCTGGAGTGTAAGCTAATGGTTCCTAGGTGGCTTAAACTGGTGCTGTCCATCTCGGCATAGAAATGCAATTTCTATGCTTTGCTGGACACAAGAGCACACCTCTCCTAGTCGTGGGACCTGCGTCTTCGGAAGCATTCGTCCCATTGCTCCCGCTGTATATTCCTAGCCTCCAGCTTCACTGGTGATCGCTAGGGTGAAAGCGGGATAGGGAGAAGTACACGTATACGTGTAGCCGCCACCTAGTCAGGTTTCCCACCCAAACCCCGGCACCTTCTGTGCCTTCCTCAGGGCATTTTTGCCCTCAGACGCCTTACTGCGTCCTCAGCGGCCTATGCGCATTCAGCGCGGCCACTACCCCGCCAGGCGCCTCACTGCGTCCTCAGCGGCCTTATGCGCATTTAGCGCGGGCCCTGCTTCCTCCGAGGCCTCACTGCGGCCTATGCGCATTTAGCGCGGCCGCTGCCCCCCTCCAGACGGCTCACCGCGTCCTCAGCGGCCTTATGCGTGTTTAGCGCGGGCCCTGCTTCCTCAAACGCCTCAGTGGCCTATGTGCACTCAGCGCAGCCACTTCACCCTCTGACGCCTCCTTGCGCCCTCAGCACGACCTCACGCGCATTCTGCGCAGCCCCACGGTGTTATTGAATCACTCCACGGCCGCCGCTCGCCACCCTATGGATTACTCACCACCCTGTGGATTACTTACCGCCCTGTGGATTACTCACCGCCCTGTGGATTACTCACCGCCCTGCGGATTACTCAACCCTCAACTCCACAGTGTTAACGTGACTCACTCCACGGCCGCCGCTCGCCGCCCTATGGATTACTCACCACCCTGTGGATTACTCACCGTCCTGTGGATTACTCACCGCCCTATGGATTACTCACCACCCTGTGGATTACTCACCGCCCTTTGGATTACTCACCGCCCTGTGGATTACTCATCACCAGGCTGCAACACTACCAGGCGGCAACACCAAACCCGGCGTCAACACTGCCATGGCGGTAACACTGCCACGCCCGCACACAAGCCGGCGGCACCACTGCCATGGCCGCAACACTGACACGCCCGCACACAAGCCGGCGGCACCACTTCCATGGCGCAACACTGCCACGCCCGCACACAAGCCGGCGGCACCACTGCCATGGCGCAACACTGCCACGCCCGCACACAAGCCGGCGGCACCACTGCCATGGCCGCAACACTGCCACGCCCGCACACAAGCCGGCGGCACCACTGCCATGGCGGTAACACTGCCACGCCCGCAATACCGCCACGCCTGCAACACTGCCATGGCGGCAATACTGCCACGCCCGCACACAGCCGGCGGCACCACTGCCATGGCGGCAACACTGCCAAGCCAGCAACTGGTCACCACAGCCCTCCACATCAAATCGGCAACAGAAACACCAGCAGCACCGCTCTCCGCTCAAAGTCTCGTTCCTCCTCCCGCGTCACTAGGGGGGGGTACTGTAGCAACTAAAGTAGTCACCCCTTTCAGTCTTACCATGTTTCCGTTCTCTGCCAGTGCGGTATCTAACAGAGAATCAGCGTAGCACGGGGACTATTCTATTTTGTAGTCTTCAATAATTGTTATTGTAATTATCATGTGTTTGCACTGTTATCAGCTTATCAATATAATCAATTATATACAACGTGTCACCAGCAATATATACTGGAAGTGTCTTTGGTGAAACTCGCATGTCTTGGCGAGTTTCACATACACCTTGAAAATCACCATTTATGAAACCTGAAATTTTGTATATATACTCCAGATTTTTATGCAATAAATCAACCTGAACTGACAAAATGAGTATCCTTCATTCCAGTTCAACCATAAGCTATGAACACTCCACCTAGTTACAGTAGTAACAGTAACAATAATAATAATAAAATACTACTACTAATAGAAATAATAATGATAGTAATAATGATAATAAATACAATAATAATAACAATCAAACCAAAATACTTTCTAACAAAAACATCTCGTCTCGTTCAAACCTGCCAACGTGACAGTTTTACATGTTTCCGCCACAAACAAGACAAGTTTGATCCGCGTGATAAACAGTGGATGGATATTTTGACGCCAGGAGTCATGGAGTGTTAAGGAGAGACGCTTTAAGACCATCACCATCCTCCTGCACTGTGACTTGAGGGAGACAGAGCTTCAAGGACACTAATTCAATGGACCTTTAAGACGTAATTTGGCACACGAATCAGAACTCGTCTCTCTCTCTCTCTCTCTCTCTCTCTCTCTCTCTCTCTCTCTCTCTCTCTCTCTCTCTCTCTCTCTCTCTCTCTCTCTCTCTCTCTCTCTCTCTCTCTCTCTCTCTCTCTCTCTCTCTCTCTCTCTCTCTCTCTCTCTCTCTCAAAATTTTAATAAGTCAGGAAATGTCTTCTGATGCGTTTCATGGTTTTTTTTTCCACTTTCCAAACGCTAATAAGACGTTCGTGAGATGAAAGAAAAAAAAAACTACAGTGATTTTTCCCGCCAATCGATATATACAAGACAACACGTAACTTCCTGCAGGTGGGCTGAAGTTAATGACCGTGTTTAGTTAATGCTACGTGAGTGAAGTTGATTTTTCTGAAGCGGATGAAGAAAGATTTGAGGTTAATAGTCAATGTGGTTATTTTTATGTTTTATTTTTAATTTTCTTTCGTCTCATCACGTATCTTGTTTGTCTCATAATGGTGACTGAGCAGTTGTGATGTGTTGCATACTATTGTGGTCATTCTTATTTGTGTTCTTTTATTACTATTTTGTTCTATTATTTTCTTTGTGGTCCGCTGGTCAATTAATTTTCAATCACATTTCAAATTTAATTGTGGTTATTCGGTGGTGGTGGTAGCAGTGGATGTAGTAGTAGTAGTAGTAGTAGAGTAATAGTAGTAGTAGTAGAGGTAGTAGTAGTAGTAGTAGTAGTAAGATTAGCAGTAATAGTAGTAGTAGAAGTAGTAGTAGTAGTAGTAGTAGTAAGAGTAGCAGTAATAGTAGTAGTAGAAGTAGTAGTAGTAGTAGTGGTGATAGCAGTCAACATTCCTGCTAATATGTATAAATTACGTTCTTGGGAGTGTTCCAACCAGGTGTAAAATTTTATTAGACTTCAGAAAACTAATCAGTCAGTCAAGTTCATTACGTCTGGCAGGTGTTCAGCCTCCCGTGGTATGTGGGATTGACCTTCATGAAAAAAAGTTCAGGTTATTGCAATATTAAGCTACTTATTCTCTCTCTCTCTCTCTCTCTCTCTCTCTCTCTCTCTCTCTCTCTCTCTCTCTCTCTCTCTCTCTCTCTCTCTCTCTCTCTCTCTCTCTCTCTCTCTCTCTCTCTCTCTCTCTCTCTCTCTCTCTCTCTCTCTCTCTCTCTACGTAAAGATAGTTCCATAGCATTCCCTGTAATTCCTAGTTTATTCCAGTATCGCCCACAAGACATGGCCCAGAGTTATCTTTCCCGCCCTTCTTACCTCGCGCCCATCGCTGGCAATATATCTGAGCCACCAAACCCAAGTACCAATAGAACACAAGGGGAGGAGAACCCCTTTGTTTGTAGGATGCGACTCACGACTCCATGTTGCAGCCATAAAGGCCCAGCTCACCCTACAAAAGGCTCCGGAAGCAGTAATATCCGCCGCTAGATGACACGCGAGTAAGCTCATCCCGTTCCCGAAATTGGGGTTAAAACATAGCATAATATAAAGCTTGTTCCATCGAGCCGAAGGGAATGAATGAATGGGAGACAATAATCTATTAATTGTCACTTCGTCTGCATCACTCAAAACTGTTTCAAGATAGTTATCGATGCATTAAAATGAAAACGATGCAGAATTAAAATAGTCATAAAAACAATAAAAATAGTGAGGTAGAAATTGAAAAAACTCCTTCCAATTTTCGTCTCCATATTATCAAAATCATGTAACATATTTCTAAACTGTTACTGAGATTGTGTAACTAATTTCTAACTGGCGCACTTTCCGACAGATAACGATCAGGTACACAATAGTTATCACAAAGCTATCAAATACACGTTTAATACATGACCCCACATAACGAGGTGTACTTTCTCTGACGCGAGTTTGGAATGACCACAGGATGAGGAGCGATTGGCGGGGATTGATTGGGGGGGAAGGGGGGAGGACTAGCTTACCAGAGACGAGTGAAGGGAGGAAGAAACAAAAGAAGGAGGAGGAGGAAGATGAGGAGGCATGAGATGTTGAAGAAGATAACTAAGGAAGGCGATGAAAGAAAGGAGAGATGTAGAAGAGAAGGAAGGGAAGCGATAAGTAAAAAAAAAAGGGGATGCTAAGGTTGAAGGTATGAGGGAAGATTCAAGTGTAGGAGGTAAAGGAAGGAAGGAAGGAAGGGAAGGGAAGGTAAAGGGAGCATATAAGGCGAGGGAAATATGGAGGAGGGAAGGATAGAAGATAAAGGAGGCAGAGAAAATGTAAAAATTGAGAGACGAGTGTGATGACCCAGGGAAGTTCAGGTGAATGGAGGAGGGGAAATTGAGGTGAAAAATAAGAAGAGAAGGGAATTAAGGGAAGGGCGGGCAGTGGTAGGGAAGGGAGGAAGGGAAGAAGGGAAGGCAGAAGGGAGAGGGAGGACTAGCGAACACCCTCAACCCTTTGCATTATTGAGTTACTTCCTTCTCGTGATTGGTGCAGCTTCTGACGACGCCGACAGGACCCTAATTTTTCCCCGGATGGCCACAGAGGTCAAAGGTCAGACTTTACGACTCCTGAGACCGGGGAGGCTTAAGGGACTAAATGGCGAAAGTCTAGCTCCACGAAGACTCGAAGTAGACATCATCTATTTTCCTCGAGCCATTCGTTCTTAGAGTGATTAAATTGTTTCCTTTTTAAGCTAACCATCTTTATGAGATAAGAAAAACTCAAAGTCAATTCTAATCCATCTCTTACTCATAACTTTCAAAACTTAACCGATTAAAACCATCCGATAAATCTGAGCCTATAAAGCATCGGCTCGATATCACTGTTCCGCCTTCAGGCCAGAGTCTCTGCACCGCGGAGGCTCTGCGGCAGCTCGGGCAACCCGCACCATCGGCCGCCACTTGGTCATTAAAACTTTACAGCTCGAGATTACGGTCGAGAGTCGGACAGGCTGGCGCTATAGGCTTCTGAGGCCCCGGATACTCCCCCTCCCCTTCCCCACTCCGCTCAAAATACTTAATGATGGAACGAGGCAGTTTAGGAATCGGGGTAGTCTAGTTCTGAGACCACTTTCTCTTCCTCTTATTCCTCCTCCTCCACATGGGTGTATGGAAGAAGAGATATCTTTTGCCCCTTAATCAATCTCTTAATACAAACCTCAATGCCAGAAGGTCGTAATTACCAGACGAAGACCCTTCTCGATAAGTCCTTTTTCCCTTCGAGTAGAAAAGGTCGTCTGGTTTTGCATCATTAGTGTCACGAGATGAGGAGGAGACGAGTGCCAGCGGCCATCAGAATGCAAAATGCTTCCCTAAATCTTTCCTAAACGCCCCTCTCTTTCTCTCAACTCCCTCCCCCGTCCCTTCTCCTTTCCCGGCTCCTTCCATAACACCGATATCCATTCACATCGGAAGCTGTATCGGAGTGATTCCCGTAAAATAAAAGTAAAATGTATCTTAGAAACATTAATTGAGACCATTACAGATGATTTTAAACCGATACTTTTTTTAGATATATATAACAAAGCCACTTTTGGAAGAAAGAAAAAAGAGAGAAAGGAAGATAGGTAGGACACGGAGGTGGGGATAATAATGGAAAAGAGAAAGACAGAGGCTGAGAAAAAGGGAGAGGGAGGAGGAAGAGGTTGATAATTGGGAGTAGGGACTGATATTAAACGAGAGTCGAGCAGAGAGAAAATTGGATGTCCAGTCTATTTCAGTGACAGCCGATAAATTGGTAGTGTGACGTCTCTGGAGATGTGACCGAGCCTGTGACTGGATGATTGTGAGAGAGAGAGAGAGAGAGAGAGAGAGAGAGAGAGAGAGAGAGAGAGAGAGAGAGAGAGAGAGAGAGAGAGAGAGAGAGAGAGAGAGAGAGAGAGAGAGAGAGAGAGAGAGAGAGAGAGAGAGAGAGAGAGAGAGAGAGACTACTCTACTACTGTACTGAATTTGCTGCTGACATTGCCACTGTTGCATTTGCCGTCGTTACTTGTGCCCCCGCTGCTGTTACACGCGTCTTGTTTATGATAGCAATGGTGTAGTAATGATGGTTAATGATCGAACTGCAGCAAGGTGGATCTAATCTCTTTATACTACGACAGAACAAATCCAATCTGACTAAGGCGATAATGTCACACTAGAAGTATCTGCCACGTCCTGCCTGTGTAATCCTTCTGTGTGGATTAAGAGGAAGGATCAAGCCCACACTTCATAATAAAAACATTAAACGTAATACTATAATAAACACATTATAACACTCCATAATAAAACTCCATAATAATAACATTGAACACATTGAACACATTTATACAAGGAAACATTATAGTAAATTATTATGTTTGCTTTGTAATTCTTTAAACCTTATCCAGGAAACCATGGAATTCAGGTAAACTATAAATTAACGCATTGGCAAATTCGATAAGGTATAAAGGAAATAAACAATCTACCTGAATGTCAGTTCATTAAGATCATCGCATATCCACACACCTGAGGCAGCAGTAATTTAACGATATTACCTTACCTATGAGCTGCAGCGAACACGTTACAATTATATCAAGCAATATCCAAAGTACATTAGTTTGTATTGTTATTGAAGTCATATGCAGCGTGTCAGAATTTCTCTATTGTGATCATTCCTGTAATCTTGCCTCGCATGTTTTCGCAATAAAAAAACGCTGCTTCTATAATCCCGTTTTATTGCATTGCTTATAAATTGACTGATCTTCCTGATAAGCTCGACCTCTGCTTCTGCTAAATTAGCCGTAAGCAAAAACAACCGTTCCTTTAACATCCCGTAATATATAGTTTTACTACACTTTCTTATTTATTATGATGCAGACGGGTAACTAAAGTAAATTTGATATTTAACCGAAGTCAATAAACTTTTGAGCGTAAAATACAGTGTTTGTAGACAGTTAATTCAAGGAAAAATAATATACATGTAAACTTATTTCCACATATCAATTAACTTTAAAATCCTTATGAATATGCATAGTGCTTATAAGGTATAATTGGGAGAAATAAAAAAAAATGTAAGGAAATGCATTGTGAAACTTTCTTATCACACTCGCTGGAGAAGATAAACTACAAAGCATTCTCTGTAAGTTCTACACGAAGCCGATAATCTGTAGGACTTTCTGTCTTAGCACCAAAAAAGTAATAAAAACCTTAACTCACCACACGCATAACATTAAAACAAACTCATTACTCATTACACTGACTCACTCACTCACTCACTCACTGTTTGACGTGGTATTCAAAGCAGTGATTCGCGGAACTACTTCAATAATAAGATAAAATACCTTTAAAGTTACCAAAGAATACGTGGAGCCTTAATATTTTGTACGCTTATCATGTGCTTATCGGTTTCTCGCCTTTACCGATTATCGAAATTCACCGAAGCCACCTACCAAGTATATTAAGGAGGAGGAGGAGGAGGAGGAGGAAGAGGGGGAAGAGGATGTGGATTGGATGGATAAATAGATAATGGAAGACCCAATGACATAATGGAACTATCTTTTGCAACTATCTATTGGCGATAATACTAAAAATGATAGAGAGAGAGAGAGAGAGAGAGAGAGAGAGAGAGAGAGAGAGAGAGAGAGAGAGAGAGAGAGAGAGAGAGAGAGAGAGAGAGAGAGAGAGAGAGAGAGAGAGAGAGAGAGAGAGACAGACAGAGACAGAGACAGAGAGAGAGAGAGAGAGAGAGACAGAGAGAGAGAGAGAGAGAGAGAGAGAGAGAGAGAGAGAGAGAGAGAGAGAGAGAGAGAGAGAGAGAGACTAAAGGATCGAATGACCCAGACAAACACCAGAAAATAAAAAAAATTGAAAGACAGTAATAACGTTACAAAAATATGCTGAAAATTATAATAGAAAGATAAGGCAGAGTGGAAGGCTGAGGAAGGATATGGAAGAGAGGAGGTGGAAGGTGGAGGAGGGAGGGAAAGGATGGAAAAGAGTGCATGTGACAGAACCTTTGTGGATGAACCGGGAAAACAACGAGACGTGAACAAATTGACAGAAGATAAGACTGATTAATGACAGTGGCGGATAAACAATCACACACACACACACACACACACACACACAGACACACACACACACACACACAGACACACACACATACACACACATACATACATTAAAAAACACGAAAATCATATAATAAGCACAACACGTACAGAGGTTCCCATGACTTTAAAAGAAAAAATATATATCTAAAAGAGACAAAACTTTAAGGCCTTGCTAAAAAATATGTCTCAGGATATTAGAAGAATGCATGTGAATCTAATACTGAAGTTTCTGATGCGAGAGAGAGAGAGAGAGAGAGAGAGAGAGAGAGAGAGAGAGAGAGAGAGAGAGAGAGAGAGAGAGAGAGAGAGAGAGAGAGAGAGAGAGAGAGAGAGAGAGAGAGAGAGAGAGAGAGAGAGAGAGAGAGAGGGGGGGGGGACACACAAGGCACGAAGTTAAACACAACACACTCTTAACCACGTAAATTCCACTTCATTACTTTAATTTGGCAGCGACCTGTCATGTTTTATTTCCGTCTACATATTCTCTTTTTCTTCCACCCTGGCATTGATGAAGCTGTTGCCGCGTGCCGTATTTCACCCTGTCAATTAGCAACGCTCCACCTAATGCGTTGAGACAGAAATTCTAACACTTAAAACTACTACACACAACATGCCATACCCAATAAAAGAAAAACAAAAATAAGTGTGAAAAACCCCCCAGCAACATTGAGCTTAAGAGTATATGAGTTTTGACTTGATAATTAATTTCCTGTGTCAATTAATTATCGATTCGAAGAGAGAGATGATCAGTATGTGTCAAAATCAGGCGTGAGGGGGAATGAGGAAGGGTGGGAGAGGGAGAGGAAGGGAGGGGAAAGGAAGGGAGGGGAAGGGATGGGAGGGGAAGTGAGGGGGAGGGGAAATTAGAGGAAGGGAGGGGAGGGGAAGTGAGGGGGAGGGAGGGGGAAGGAGGGGAAGAGTGACGCATCCCGCTACTCTTGAACACTCATTAACGAGACATCTAAGTTATGACGCTTATCAGAAGGACGACCCTCACACAGCCTTTCTGTATCTGTAACTTCCCTCTCTCTTCCTCCCCTCCCCCTTTCAACCCCTTCCTATCCCCCCTTTTCTCTCTCCCCTTAACACACACACACACACACACACACACACACGTAGCACCTCTTTCTCATAACCGTGATTGGCTGCTCAGAAATCACAGGCATGACTACAGGTAATACTATAAATCATTTCCAAGCACCTTGAATTCACAATATCAGACGTCAATAAAAAACAGGTATATTTTTTAATAACACACACACACACACACACACACACACACACACACACACACACGAGAGAGAACACACACACACACGAGAGAGAGAGAGAGAGAGAGAGAGAGAGAGAGAGAGAGAGAGAGAGAGAGAGAGAGAGAGAGAGAGAGAGAGAGAGAGAGAGAGAGAGAGAGAGAGAGAGAGAGAGAGAGAGAGAGAGACAGAGAAAACAAAGAGTCTTTTCTACCTCTGCAGCATCCTTTCTCCAAGCAACTTAATCGCGCCACACTATCGCGAGACCGGCGGAGTAGCTAGCGGTGGTGATGATAAGAGGAAGAATAAATTTACCATGGCATAAATCTAGTAGTCGAGGTCATGGCGTGTGGTGGCAGGGAGAATGGTGGACGAGACAAGCTACTCTTAACCCCCCCCCCCTTCGCCATTCACCCCCCAGTCAGACACCATCACCACAGCACCTCCACACCTCACCACACAAAGGTAACGGGTACTTTAAATATAAAAAGGTAAATTAATATGAAGGTAGATTGATTTATGGGAGACTTTGGAAAAACAGAACGTGGGTATAGTGAGTAGTGAACGGGAGGAGAAAAAATTAACTAGGTAACTTTTTCTTTCACTAGCTACTGATCTGGGTTAATGGTATTCTTTTCTCTCTAGTTAATGATATCTTTGAGCGTAGAATTAGACCTTTTTTATCCATTTTAACTTTACCTTATCATTGTCATTATAAAAAGTAAACTAGAGTAATATAAGTGATACGATTAAATACATATAGCAGACTTGATATTTTTTGGTCATATAATCAATTGAGCAGACTGGATATAATAAAAACAGTATTACTTGTATCATGTCTTGCGAGTCACCTTGTTAAGTCTGATGACACGAAATCACAATCGCGAGGTAATTGTTCAACTCACCTGTAAAGATTTTTTTCACTCCTGTGATAGTCAGGTAATAAATTATATTCAATCATATCTCTATTATAAAACTAGTGTCCACGCCTCCTTTACAGAATCAAACTTAAGGTCAGGAAAAAAAATTGTTCCTTTATTAAACATACTGTGATGACTATTTTTAAAGATTACTGATTGCATGTATTATACTCGTACTGTAGAATTAACATTTTTTGCAGATCCGTTATGTTTTGTTCATCTTTTTAGTTAAATAACCGGTAAAGAAAGTTGATTTGCCGGGCCAACGATCACCTTTCCCTTTGTTGCCAATACGTTTAATCCATCAATATAGCGTTCAAAACTGAAGCTCTTTGAACAAACTGTACACGGGCGAGACACTGTACAATGGGACACCTTTTGCCTTGAATTGGATCTGGTTTTTACTGGGAATAATAGGAGCGAGCGGGTGGAGCAGTCGGTGTCCCCATCTGCCGGTGGAAAGAGGCAGCAGCCGAGTACACTTTGTCCACGAGGCAAACAAGAGATGGCAAGTGGCGGTGAAGGGAGGGAGGCGGCGGACGGAGAGAGTTATATGTACGACGAGAATCAAAGGAATATTTCAGACGGAGAGATGATTGGATCTGAATTCCGTATTGAATTTGCTGCGATATTGCCATGAAAAAAGACGGGAAAAAAGAAGGTGGGGGGGAGAGACAAGCATTCTTCTCTCATCGGAAAACTGCTCCACTTTTTTCTCTCCCTTCTTTGCTTTACTTTAGGGAAAATTCGAAACTTCCAATAATTCAATAAAGGCTATTAATCTGTCAGGTCAAAAATGTCTTTTATATCTCGCACTTATTGCCTAGGTCGACGGGCAGCCCGAGGGTGGAGCAGCACTTTTCTGGGCCGCGGCCTTTGATTCATCGTCAGGGAGAGAGCAATCGTTCATACAGGAATTCACACTCTTTAGCCTCGGTGGAAAAACTGTAAATGAACGGTTCCAGCTTCCTTTTTAGACCCCTCCGTCACTCACACACACACACGCACACGCACACGCACACACACACACACACTCACTAACAGAGCCCTGAATGTTACTAGAACACAAAGAATTGGGGCAACAAGGAGGGAAAGGCTTGGCATAGACACATGCAGAGGGCGTTTGTGAGTGTCCCTTACGCATCCTTGTGACATTAAGATTCTCCTATCCTAGCATCCTCGCCTTATAAGAAGAACTAGTATTGAGAAGGTACTAACACTATAGATCATCAGTTGCAGGAGATCAAGCTTAAAAACACAACACGACCTACCATTCCTTTCTCCTCTGATGGTTTCCGGACACACCAACGTAGTGATCGGGTTTCTAAGCTTCCATTTACCGAGAAAATTGAACACCGACCAAATATAAAAGAAACATGGAGTCAGTTTAAGGAATTAAGAGGAGTGAAAGGATGGAAAGGGAAGGACGGAACAGGGTGAGGTAGAAGAGAGAATAATAACAAGAGGGTGGCAACGGGAGGGTGAAAATGGCGTTGCAAGAGAGGGCGAGTGGCGGGGCGTTGAGCGGCACTGAAGGGAGGTTTATTGCATCAGTTCAACTCCCTTTGTTGTCTCTCCCAGTATTAGCGGCCGCCTCTGATCCCGGTAATGGCCCGTACATCAAACTTCCTTAACTAACAAAAAAGCGGCACTCTACCCCATAAGTAAGGTAAGGGGCGCTTGGTTACCTGCCACACCTGTAATCAAGCTCGCCAGGTAGAATCAAAGGCCACAACACGACCAGGAAGAGTGAGGAGCTGAAAATGTGACGTGGACGTGAAGTGAACGCATGTTAACTACCGCCATGGCGTGTAGGGGAGGTGCGAATGAGCCTTGTCGTATTAGCGGTTACATCGTGTTGGGATGTCGCAACGCAAAGCGACAGATGAAGGTGGATGGTCGGTCACCCCGCGCGTAGGTCGTCGCATAAAGGTAAAGTGTTGTCCTCGGTCGCATGTCACGACCCACTTGCAATATTGAGGGTCGTCTGCCGTGTTGCCAGGCCCGGATACCGGACGCCCTCAGGTAAACACAACAATACCTGAACAGCTAACGCGAGAAATGGGATATAATAACACGCATTTAAATGAAAAACTTAAAATACACGCGAAAAAGTAGAAAGAGGAGCAGCCAAGCATGAATTAAACACAGCATAGTGGTGGCCAGGTAGTCAATAAAGCACAGGAGTCTCAATACTGTGCATCAGTGTGCGTCGTGTGCTCACCGCCACCCCTTCGTCAGCCCGCCTGTCGGGGTCACTCAGGGTGCTGGAGCCAGCGCGATGCTCACATTTTATATTTCACGTGCAAAAAGCAGAAAACAGAGCTTCATCTGGTACGTGTCTCGTTGGTTTTGCATAGAGAGACACTTGACCATTACAAACAGTTAAGAATTTATTAGCTCGCGCCCCTGTTCCCGCAGTGCTTGTCTGTCGCAAAAATTACCTATTCATTTTTCTCCCTAGCAAGCAAAGCGCACAGGATGTCAGTGCTGAAAAAAATAACATGTATGATCTTTTTTTCTTTCTTTTTATCCTTCTTTTAAGTTAACGCTACTTGTCTCGCCTCCAATATACCATACTGTAAATGAAAATATTATTTGTATTCATCTTATCTGCATGCAATGTATTAAGATTAGGAAGAAAATAGATACAGATAAGAAGAAAAGTTGAGAAGAGAGACATGAACAGGACAAAATATATTAAGACGAAGGGAAATTATGTATATATGCATTTTGTCTTCTTTTAAATGTTTTGAAAATATTTACCGTTGATCTTTCATATTTTCACATACTCCTCATCTCTCGGCTGAAAAATACATAGCCCTTTACATGCACCCTAAGCTTACATACATGCCAACATACGGACATATGTGTGTAAAATACGCCAAACATGCACACACATTCCTTACTAAACACATACAGGGAAAAACATTAGCAAATGAAGATCAAATAAAACTGAAAATGGAAACTCAAACAGGTGAGACTAAACGAAAATGGTATGTAAGTGTGGCTAGGGACAGGAGGGGAGGGAGGCACAGGTATAGGTGAGGGGGGGCCTGAGCGTTACTGGGGGGTGGGGGAGGGACAGGTATAGGTGAGGGGGGGCCTGAGCGTTACTGGGGGGTGGGGGAGGGACAGGTATAGGTGAGGGGGAGGGGCCTGAGCGTTACTGGGGGGCGGGGGAGGTGAGCGGGGGAGGAAGAAGACAGGTGAGAGCTAGGGAATGAGAGAGAGATTTAAAGTAAAGGTCACATCGCCCCTCTGCCACATGAATAAAAAAGAAAAGAAATAGAAATAGTACTGTATCAAAAAATTGTCTTAAATAAATGTACCAAAAAACTACTCGCATTAAATGTATGTTGAAGGAGAATTACATATTTGATAAGGCAAAACAAGGACTATGAAAAGATGAATATATTTTTTTCTTGGATAGAGCCAAAAAAAGGCAAGAATGTGTATTGAAACTTCCTTCTCCCTCACCAGCGAACGCACATATTTGTTTTTAGCTTCAGGACGCTATACTCTCCACCACCTCCTCCTCTCCCTTTTTCCCCTCTCCTCTTCCCCTCCCTTCCCCTCTCTTCTTGCCCACCCCTCCTCTCTCTTCCCACTCCTCCGCCTCCCTTGATCCCCTTATCCCACCCCATCAGGAATCCCGAAGGAAACTCGCAGGGCCAAAATGTCCATAAAAGTTATAAAGAGAATAATTTTGCTCCCTGCAGTGTAAACAGCCGCGAAAAGTGTTAATAATGAAATTTAAATGTGGTGAGACGTTCTTTTTAAACCCATAGAGGAAAAATTTACCCCGACACGGTGCAGAGGGGAGCCGGGGGGGCGCCGCGCCTCTCAGCCCTACCTGACGGAGGGAAAGATGCATTATTAATTAATGAGTATTATGAAAAATCTAGAGAAGTCAGAGTTTTGCCCGGTAACTAAGGAGGCGCCTGGGAATATACAGCAAGTGGGCTTTAATCCATTTTGTGTATTTTGTGAATATTTATCTTTCTTATATAATACAGACATGCATTGATACCCTATACTACATCTAACATACTCATATTCTCTTCTTTCTCTCCCTTTCTTTCTATATTTCGTCCCTTTCTTCCGCCTTTCCCTCTCATTCTGTACCTTTCATCCTTTTCTTGACTTTTCACATCGGTCATTTAGTTCATTTTACTTCCATTCTTCATACATTATTACATTTCTTCTTGCCCACTTCTATATTTATCTATAATTATATTCCTGCCTTCTCTTCACCCATTCTACGTATTAGGCGACTTGTCTCTCTTTAAACCCTCCTGCCGACGTCTCACCTGCCCAAGTCCCTCCTGTTTGCATCTCGTCCCACCCGCCCTCTCCCCCGCCTCTTCCTATATTGATGTTGTCGTTCATCTACGTTTTTCTGCTGTCAATTATCCAACTCCGGAGCCCAAGTACCGCAGGGAGAAGGGCGCGTCTTGCATGGCGGGATTTGTTTGTCTTCACTTCGTTCAATTTTTTTACTGTTCTAATTTACGTCGTCTTTTATAGTCTT
The DNA here is from genome assembly GCA_016584305.1 of Chionoecetes opilio. Lineage (NCBI taxonomy): Eukaryota > Metazoa > Arthropoda > Malacostraca > Decapoda > Majidae > Chionoecetes > Chionoecetes opilio. The sequence continues at coordinate 335,571 of JACEEZ010024570.1, forward strand.
CTTAATTTATATTAGTGTGTGTGGTTGTTTTTTTGTCTTTTATTCTGAGTTTTTGTTTGTTTGATGTATTGCAATGTCCATACCACTTCATTTTCAAGGGTTTTGTGTTGTTGTTGTTGTTGTCCTCTCTCTCTCTCTCTCTCTCTCTCTCTTCTCTCTCTCTCCTCTCTCTCTCTCTCTCTCTCTCTCTCTCTCTCTCTCTCTCCTCTCTCTCTCTCTCTCTCTCTCGGTAGGGTTGATCTCTCTCTCTCTCTCTCTCTCTCTGTATTCATGGTCCCTCTGTCTCCCATACCGCGGCCTCGCTCCCCAACTAACACACACGCTAACACACACACACACTCTCAGCAAAGCCTCGCGCCCGTCCTCCAGGCCTCGCTAACTGGTGGTCCTCGGACTAACGAGCGCCAGCCTAGCACCAATTAAAATACTGAAGAGGGTGCCAACTTTGCAAAAAATGGCAAGGTGGTGTTTCGTTCGCTTGGTAAAGGTTAATTGTCTGTACTTCAATTTAATGACGTTTGGTGCCCCTTTCCCGATGAAATCTAGTAAACAATTAAAAGTTTGGCCGGGGAATATATGGCGGAGTGGCCGGAATAGTGTGTGAACTTGTTCTAATGGAAAACTGGAGGCCATTACAGTCTGGAACTGCTTTGGAAGTTCAACTGCATAATTTTCCGAGTGGAAATGGCTCTATGGGGCTCGAGTGATATTCCCTTTGCAGTGCGTCCCTCGCCTACCTCGAGGCCTCGCCGCAAATTGCTCGTGAAATGGGAAAAAAATGCAATCTTGTTGAAATATAACCACTCGAGACCATCTCGCTACTCGCTGGTGTCTCTCTACCTCCTACTCTTACCATTTATTTGTTCTGTATGTTTTGTGAACACATCCACCAATCTGCCTTATCATATATCAGTTAATATGTCTATGAATGCTAGTTTAAGTGAATCCTATATTTCCCCACAAAAAAAATGTAAATGCTGCACACGGCGCTTCAATACATCAAAATAAATCATTGATGCACTTTAACATTGTTTTAACATTTGTTTATAACGATGCGCCGGAAAACAATCGAAAGCTAAGAAAACACCTGATTATTGAAGTGAGATGCTTTTAAATGCACCTTCAGCTATTTTTTCTGATCCTTCCTTGGCCTCCTCAACCCTTATGCTTTGTCTATTACTGCTGCTCCGCCTCTGTTATCACATTACTATCCTTGTATATCCTTTTTCCCCGTGTTATCTGCCTCCTTATGATCTCATTTCCTCATGTTCTTTGCTTCATTACAACCGCAATTTACCCCCTGGACCCCTGCCTCTCCTACTCAAGCACTCCACTCTAATCCTTCAGCCTAAACAGTGCTGGCCACCTGTAGCTCATGGAACCTACCGCCCAGACAGGTAGGCGGTCAACAGGAAAAGTTCTGCCTCGCCACCCTCGCCCATAAACCGTGAGATTCACCAACTCGAGGAAACGAAACCCAGTATTTCAAAATATTTCCCTTCCATTTCCTGTTTCAGTTTTACAAGTTTCTAGTTTCTGGGTTTAAAGAGACACCTGGGCCGTACACTTTTTTTTATCTTATTTTACTTCAACATAAAACAACTATAAAATTTCTCTACTCCACTATTCAGTATGAAAAACAAGAAAATTATGACGAATGTAGATTTCTTTGTTAATTCTAGACTATTCTACAAATGTGTGCGTGACGTGCTTTGATAGAAAAAGAGAAAAATAACATGATTCAGGATTTATTTTTATATTCTCCTGACACAAACCAAAAACTAATCCTCGCGGAAAATGTTGTAGGTATAAAGAAGTATAATGGTAGGAGAAAAATCTTTACAATTGCCAAGTTGTGGAATGGCAGTTCAGATGTTATTAAGAAACAAGTATAAAATAGAATGACCTTGGAATGTGGAAATGGAACCAG
>JACEEZ010024570.1:340000-380000 GCA_016584305.1 Chionoecetes opilio
CCTGCTCGTCTCGCCACTCCCCTCCAACATCAAGGTAATGACCCGACGAGACCTCAGCTGCTACGCTGCTTAATGGCCTCCCCTGAATACTAACGTTATTGAGAATGAGAGGGAAAAGTGTGGAGGTTATTCTGCACGTCTGTGAACTCTCCTCCTCCAACCTCTTTTTCCTCCTCCTCCAACCTTTTTCCTTTTTTTTCTCCTCCTCCGACCTCTTTTTCCTCTTTTTTCTCCTCCTGCGACTTCTTTTTCCTCTTTTTTTCTCCTCCTCCGACCTCTTTTTCCTCTTTTTTCTCCTCCTGCGACCTCTTTTTCCTCTTTTTTTCTCCTCCTCCGACCTTTTTCCTCTTTTTTCTCCTCCTCCGACCTCTTTTTCCTTTTTTTTCTCCTCCTCCAACCTCTTTTTCCTCTTTTTTTCTCCTCCTCCAACCTCTTTTTCCTCTTTTTTCTCCTCCTCCAACCTCTTTTTCCTCTTTTTTCTCCTCCTCCAACCTCTTTTTCCTCTTTTTTTCTCCTCCTCCAACCTCTTTTTCCTCTTTTTTTCTCCTCCTCCAACCTCTTTTTCCTCCTCCTCCAACCTGTTTTCTCCTCCAACCTCTTTTTCCTCTTTTTTCTCCTCCTCTTCCTCTTCCTCTCTTTTCTCCTCGTCCTCGTCCTCGTCCTCCTCCTCCTCCTCCTCCACTTTTTTCTCCTCCTGTTCCTCCTGCCGGTCTATCACTAGGCAAAATATATATTGTGCATGTCCAATATTGTCATTATCTCACTCTATTTTCTTTAGCAAGGATGTAAGGTTTATGATCCTTATACCTGTGAACTTATGTTTGTTTTTACATGTGTGTGTGAAGGCCTTATAAAGCACCACACCTTCAGTCATGCACGACAGAGAACATGCAAAGATGCACACACACATACACACACACACAGGCTCCTCAGAAAACAATCACAGAAAAGAGCGAGTGTCAAGCCCTTAAGGTCCGCCACACAATCCCATCCAAGTCTAACATCATAAACTCCCGACCCATAATCAAGTCGTTCTCCTTAATACCTGGGCCTGTCCACCTCACCGCGGCGCCAGTCTGTTACCCGCCACCACATACGACCGTCACACGAGTCTACTCTCTCCACGCGACGCCACAGCAAGGTAGTAAATCTTCCGCGCCCTAAGAAGCTGCGGAACGAAGCACCACATTCTTCCCTCTACCTAAACCATTTACATAAACCCCAAGTGCCTGCCGCTCCCCCTTTCAGAGTGACCCCGCCACCCACCTACCAACGCCTCCACCACCTCACTACAACCAGCCGCAGCAAGTATTCTTATCATTTAATTGTAGAGCGCAGACGAGAGAGGTGCGCTGGGGTAGGGAGAGCGACCGTGTAACTATCAGCTGGTAAATCAGTTCCGACCAGTTTCTGAATATCAAGTAGATTGACCGACAGTTCCTGACAGACCAAACTGCCCCAATAGCCAGTTAGGGCCCGAAACTGGTCCTAGATAAAGTTGAAAACAAGGAAACACTTAATTAGACAGCGGTGATTAACGACGTCCCGCTAACTAGTTTAAAAGATAACAGGAGTGGCTCGTCAGAACTGATCGAGGTGACACGCTCCTTATCGCCCCCCCCCCTCCGCCCCCCTTCCTCTCTCCACCCTAATCAAACTCTGAGGACATTTATGATTTTTTTGTGTATGTGTTAATGACTGACTGACTTAACCTTAACTTGTACCAGAATAAATCAGGTAGTTTTTGTGTGTGGTGGGATTAAATAAAATTGCGATACCATTTAGCAGAGTCAAGATTGTTGCATAATTTAATTTTCGTAATGCTTCACAACCTTACAGCTCAATTTATCTCCGCATCATTCAGCAATAAGTGAGACACGGGACAACACCTCGAATGTAAGACCTCTTTTCGTGCCTGGGTAATGCTAACTACCGAGACACCAGGCCAGACGGAGAGCAAGGCAGGAACCTATACCGTCAAAGGCAGAAATAATTGGGGCCTTTTAAGTGACAGGAACAATAATTAAGGCAAACTTGTGGACCGATCGCCTCCACTGATATGGCTAAATGATTTTCTTAATTAATTTGGAAAGTTAGAGAGCGTCAACACAAGGAGCTGATAGGACGATAGTTCCTCGACTCTGGCGTAGACAAGGAAATAGCATCAAGGGTTGGCCACCACGCACCCTAACAGCCTAAGCATAGTCTAATTGGGTATTTTGATCATTAACTTTCTCTTTATATAAACTGAAATGTAAGACTTATTTTGAATGCTTATACATTTGAATAAACTAAATAAAGAATACAAATAAACCTGAAATATATTGCAGTTGCATTAGAAGATTGAAGTAAGGCAAAATAAAGGGAATTCATCTCTCTCTCTCTCTCTCTCTCTCTCTCTCTCTCTCTCTCTCTCTCTCTCTCTCTCTCTCTCTCTCTCTCTCTCTCTCTCTCTCTCTCTCTCTCTCTCTCTCTCTCTCTCTCTCTCTCTCTCTCTCTCTCTCTCTCTCTCTCTCTCTCTCTCTCTCTATATATAATATATATATATATATATATATATATATACAAATCTTTGACAAAAAAACTAAAATGAAAAATAAATGAACAACAATACAATAAGAACGTAAACTAGAGAACCAAATAATAATGTGACTGTAAGTATCCAGTTGATTAAAACGAAGGCTTATACAAAAAAATATAATTGAAAACCAAATGCAAACAAGAACGAAAATGAAGAACCAGTTAAAGAGAGAAAAATCAACCCACCAGACGTTTATATATACGAGGCATTTTAGTGTTGGGTAATTGTGTGCGTGTGTGTGTATGTGTGTGTGTGTGTGTGTATGTGTGTGTGTGTGTGTGTGTCTGTGTCTGTGTCTGTGTCTGTGTCTGTGTCTGTGTCTGTGTCTGTGTCTGTGTCCGTGTCTGTGTGTGTGTGTGTGTGTCTGTGTGTGTCGCGGGAGCAGGTGTTGTCGCCGCGTATCACCCCACTTGACGGGAACCTCTCCCCGCACTCTCCTGTGGCAGGCGCTGACGGTCGTGCTGGACGCTATCGTGGAGGTGCCTTGGCTACCTCACCTATATCTACTCCCTCCCCCTCCCCTTCCTCCTCCTCCTCCTCCTCCTCCTCCTTCCTTCATCTTCCTCCTCCCATCTCTCCTTCCTTCACCCCCCCTCTTCCGCCTCTTCCCTTAACCCCTTCTCCATCTCCATCACTCTCTGTTCTCACCACACACACTCATCTGCTGGCCACCACCACAACACACACACACACACACACACACACACTACACACACCACGCCAGCCCGTCAAATACGTTGATTCAATACAAGTCTCTCTCTCTCTCTCTCTCTCTCTCTCTTCTTTTCCTCACTTTTCTCCACGATTCATTCATACCACTCTAGATCATAAAAAAAAAATGGGGGTCAGGAAGTAGAAGACAGCAAACCATAAATACTAACGGACCGAAAATCCTCCCTCTACACCCATTCATAAGTAACCTTCTCTCTAACTAAGAACAAAATAAAAGTCTATAATGGCATTTCTCATCACAAATCATTTCATCTTTTTTTGCACCGTACGTTTCTCCTCATTAAAGTTCTTCTTGCCTCGTCCTCCTTCCACCTGTACGACCGCCCAAAGACGACTTTCAGTGCTATTATTCATCCTATAAAGCGTATATCAAGGTGTTAATTAGACGGTGCAACAACCATGCCTCCATAAGTATAGCAAATTAGTAAACATAATGACACTAGCATATAAGAGGGGAATTTATACACACACACACACACACACACACACACACACACACACACACACACACACACCGACGAAATTGATTATAGGAGGAGGAGGAGAGGAGGAGGAGGAGGAGGAGGAAAGGGAGGGGGAGGGAGGAGGAGGAGGAGGAGGAGGAGGACGAGGAGGAGGAAGAGGAGTAGGAGGTGGTGGAGGTGGTGGTGGAGGTGGTGGAGGAGGAGTAGGAGGTGGTGGTGGAGGAGGAGGAGGAGTAATAGGACGACAACGAGACGTATTTTAATGAGGGTTACAAGGCGGCAGTGTGGGTATACAGGGTGGAAGGCGCGGCTGGCGTTTTAACTATGATCGACCAAGATAAAGGTGCGGCCGTCTCCCGTACATCCCCGAGGCCCGCCACCTGTACCATATATCCACCTAATGAGATAAAGCCATGAATTATACGCCAGCCACCAACCGATCAACATTAGCCCGACGTAACCACCCAAAGACGTTTTAGGGACGTGTACGGTACGGTTTATACAGAATTCTTGTTGTATCTCCACTTTTGAAGGTTTTTGTGCCTTAATAACTTGTGGCTCGTTTTATGTAACCACCACTGGGTATATCTTTACTTCAGAGGATGTGAGGGTGACGAGAGAGACCCACCAGAAACCCTCACGCAAGATCTTAACCCCTTTTATGCCCAGATCTTTCCTCTGCTATATAAAAGATCGTATGTTGTTAGCCATAAAATTGCGAAAAGTAACTGAATATACCAAATTAATTAGTCGATAAGGATACTAAACAGGTCATATCTATAAAATATTGCTTATATTCACTAAAAATCGTCTAATAGTAGCCAAAATACAATGGAAATTACGTTCTGGGTCTCAAGGGGTTAAAGTGGGATGTGCTGGGTGAGGCATCTTCGGCATGTGACTCGACCAGAACATAAACAAACTTGTGAGGTTCAAAGGGCTTGGTGGAGGGCGGCGTTGGTGTTGCTCAGGTCAGTTGCCTCGCCGCCTGCAGGAGAGCTTCTGGAGGGCTTTGTCGGAGCTCCTCAAGGCTCAGTACTATGGATATTAGGGACTTTGTAAAGGCGCTCAATATTACGCACCTTCAGGATTTTGCTTACCTGAAGGAGCCCCAAGTTTTCATTATTATCTTAAATTAAAATAATAAATAAAATAAAAGAATGTGATTTAACTATGAAGGTCTTACATACCTTTATTTTGGTTTCTTGTGAATTATGTTATTATTTATGTTTATTTCCACGAAAATGTTGTCTTTTTGAAAATGATAATACAAATCTATACATTCATAAAAGAATACACACAAACACACAAACAAACATACGCAAAACACGATATGCCATGATGTACTTGATTAACATTTCTTGGATATTCTAATTTTAGACTCCTTGCCTTTCTTACACGTTATTACATCTATTTATTCTCACACGCTAACTTTTTATTTACTATCCTCTTTATGTACTTCTTAGAAAACTCGTGTGTGAGGCTTTTAAGAATTACTAATCTGAAATGTGAATGTGTGTGTGTGTGTGTGTGTGTGTGTGTGTGTGTGTGTGTGTGTGTGTGTGTGTGTGTGTGTGTGTGTGTGTGGTGTGTGTGGTGTGTGTGGTGTGTGTGTGTGTGTGACTGTGCGTGTGACTGTGCGTGTGACTGTGTGGTGTGTGTATGTGTGTGTGTGTGTGTGTGTGTGTGTGTGTGTGTGTGTGTGTGTGTGTGTGTGTGTGTGTGTGTGTGTGTGACTGTGCGTTTGACTGTGTGTGTGACTGTGTGTGTGACTGTGTGTGTGTGTGTGTGTGTGTGTGTGTGTGTGTGTGTGTGTGTGTGTGTGTGTGTGTGTGTGTGACTGTGTGTGTATGTGTGCCCGTGCCTCGTAATGCTAGTTAGTTAGCATCAACCTTCATTAGATGTTGACTTACACTGCTTCATTAGACGCTCTTTTACGTCATCTCCAAGAAGTAAAAAAAAGAATGTAATCAAAAATCACCAAACGCGTGAGTCTTTTTTTCTCATATTTTTCTTCTTTTTTTTCGCTCTAGATTACCGACGTCGCTACCTGTTCATTAATTAACCTGCGCAATCATAAAATATTGACAAACATGAATATCTGCCATCCGAGCCTCACAGGAGAGAGAGAGAGAGAGAGAGAGAGAGAGAGAGAGAGAGAGAGAGAGAGAGAGAGAGAGAGAGAGAGAGAGAGAGAGAGCTAACTTACCAGCAGAATAAATCATAAAAAATTACATCAACATCACTACCAATGGTGATAATTACCTTTTCCCCATTTTTTTCACCTATCAGTTATAAATTGCTGGTGTAATGTATTTTCCGATGCGTTCAGGGCTATTTATGCTAATCCTATACAGTACATAACACATCGGTCGCCTCTAATTGTTAAAACTGAAGTAGTAGAGTGAGAGAAAAGAGCCGCGAGATAACAAGAGAGAGAGAGAGAGAGAGAGAGAGAGAGAGAGAGAGAGAGAGAGAGAGAGAGGAGGAGGAGGGTGTAGTAGAACAAGTCGTGTTTTAACAGTACGTGTGTCTGTCTAGAGTTGTCAATTAGCGGGTATCTAAAGCTGATCAGGAGAGGCAGGTTGGCGCCTTTCTCTCTTCACCCTTTCTTCTCCTCTCCTGTTCTTCCTTATACGCTCTTCCTCTACTCTCTCTGCCCTGCGTGCCTAAAAGGAGTGAGAGGGTTGCACTAAGGGGTTGAGCGTCATGTTGGGGGGGTTGTTGGGTTAAGGGAGGCTGTGAGGGTAGGTAAAGGCGTGTCAGTTTGTGTTTGAAGGTTGTGGGGTTTGCATGGAGGGTTGTAGTTTGCATGGAGGGTTGTAGTGCGGTAGGATGGGGGTGAGAGGATTGTTTTATGAGATTGAAGGGATGTTATTTAGGTCTAGGAATGTTTATGAGGTGATTTTAATAGTTGTATTCTTATATTTTTGTTGGCAAGTGTGTGTTTATCCTCTCTCTCTCTCTCTCTCTCTCTCTCTCTCTCTCTCTCTCTCTCTCTCTCTCTCTCTCTCTCTCTCTCTCCTTTTTCTTCTTGCGGCCTGTAATTTTCTTATTTTCTTTCTCCTCCCACTCTCTTCCCAGTAATTATTTCCTCACCCTCCCTCCCTCCCTCCCAACCTCCCTCCCTCCCTCCCTCCCGCACACCTCACTAGAAATACAAAACTACAGAAACACAGGAAGCAGTGAACTCCAGCGGTCCTATAAATTACAAGCTTGGAAAACTCACCCTTGTTTTGGGTTTACCCACAAAGCCCCACCGACAGGGTTGCCAGATTAAGAAAGATGCCATGTTCTTCGATTTCAATTATAAGTTCTGATGAGTTTTCTGACGCGAATAGAACAATCGCCAGATGGTTTACTTGTGTCACGCAACGTTGGGGGACCCTCGACTCCCTCCTCCTCCTTTCCCCCTCCTTCCCCTCCCCCAACACACTCCTTCAGGGTTGGTCTGCCACCCCCCTCCCTCGCATGGGTTTCAGCTGCGTTGAGGAAGACGCAGGAAGGGCCTTTGCTCGCTTTGTTTTATCGTCTTAATGAGAGGACGTGGTTTCCTTGTTTTCATTACTTCTCTTTTTTTCTTCTTCACTCGAGTGTTTCTTCCTGCTTTTCACTTTGTTCCGCCGAGAATATTTGACTGTAACACGAGGCAAAGTTTTCTGAGAAGTAATTTGCTTCAGCCAGGCTTTCAGATGTGTGGCATATTTTCTTTATCTTTTTTCAATTACCATGAGAGATAAGGTTGTCATTCACATCTGTCAGCACACAATCAACTGACTTATTTACGTTGAAAGCCCAACCTGCAGAAATGGTACAGCACGGCGCCTGATAGACATTATCCACGCATGAATATATTATGAAACATCAAGAGCGATACTGAAGCAAGAACGTCACCATCATTTTTGGGAGCTGAGGGGAGGACTTGAATAGATTCGACCACGGGCTATAAAACTATTCCCCTTTGGCAAATATATATTTTTTTGCCAAATCTCGTTTATATTTCATCACCACTGACATGTTGGACCATTAATCATCGTCTGGATATGATTTTTTTTTCCGCCCGAGGGTTTGACAGCCGCTTTGACCCACAGCTACACGTCACCACCACCACCACCATCACCACCACCATCGCCACCACCAACACCACCACCACCGCCATCATCATCATCACCACCACCACCACCACCACCAACACCACCACCATTACCACCAACACCACCACCATTACCACCAACACCACCACCATCGCCACCACCACCGCCATCACCACCACCATCGCCACCACCACCACCATTACCACCACCACCACCACCACCACCACCACCACCCACCACCATCACCACCACCATCGCCACCACCACCACCATCATCACCACCCCCACCACCACTATTACCACCACCACCACCACCGCCATTAACGCCACTGAATGCTTTCACTCCAAGCAAGGAAGTGACTTTACACATTTATCGTTTATATACGTGAATGGTGAAATGGAAAGTGTGAAATTTTTAGTAGCAATGGACCTCAACACTAATTTTTTCTTTGTAAACGCACGGAATTGTGACTAAAACTGACCAACTCTCGATTTTATTTCATTTTAATATAAGACTTAATTTGCAACTTCCTTTCGAGCTTGGGTTTATTATGTGCAGTGCTGTAATTCTTTGCCTGACTAGGGATCATTGCAACATTTCAACGTGTTCTTTCCTCACTACAACTCGCGTCTCGTATTGCGACATTTTCTCAAACACAGACGAGCGTGCAACGGTTTACCAATTTCCTTCCATTTCATACTTACACGTAATAACTCGCACTCACGCATATGACTGACATTTCCTTTATAACTTTGGACTTGCGTGTAATATCAGAGCCTCAACAACGATGATTGAAGAAACAAAGGTATAAAGTTTCTCCTGCTGGAGGCGACCCCGAAGTAGAGGTTCCTCGATAACCTGGAGTTTTAATCTTCTTGACAATAGATTTTTTATCCTGGCGTGCTGCATAAATGATCGAGACCAAATACATTATTTAGAAAGCGTTGTATTAAGACATGGGGGGGAAGGAAGGGGGAGGAAGGGGCATTGTGGGCGATATAAGGGGCGAGAGGGAGAGAGAAAAAGTGATTATGGGAACGTGCGAACATTATTGAAACGTTAGAAATTCATGAGAACTTGGAAGATTCATTGAGTTGTTACAATTCTGCTCAATGGATTCGATACACTTTTTTATTCTAAGGACGAGAATGAGAGGTACTGTAGGAAATGAAACTCCTATAAATACAAAAGTCTTGAAGGTTTACTAGGAATCCATATGAAGAGTGCAGGGAGCAAATAGACCGCGAGGCCCTTTTGAGACGGAAGGATAAATATTAAAACACAACTGGGACACGCTCGTTTTTCCATTACCAAAATACAAACATCCCATTTCAGCCGACCCTACCGTGTGTGTGAGTGTGTGTGTGTGTGTGTTTTTGAGAGAGAGAGAGAGAGAGAGAGAGAGAGAGAGAGAGAGAGAGAGAGAGAGAGAGAGAGAGAGAGAGAGAGAGAGAGAGAGAGAGAGAGAGAGAGAGAGAGAGAGAGAGAGAAGAGAGAGAGAGAAAGAGAAAGAGAAAGAGAAAGAGAAAGAGAGAGAGAGAGAGAGAGAGAGAGAGAGAGAGAGAGAGAGAGAGAGAGTACATCGTTTCATTTCAAAGTTACGAAGGAGAAAAAAATGGTTTCTTGGGACAACAAAAGCTTCATCGCCAGAGAGGTAATACTAGGCTCAGGAACAAGTTAATGCCCACCTGTGTGACCTCAATTAGCGTCTGAGGAGCTCGCCGGCATCAGCTTCTTCACCCAAAACGTTATTATGACATAAGAACACAAGAAAATAAGAAGCTACAAGAGGCCACTAGACCTACACATGGTTGTTCCTGTAAATGACATCAAAATACAACTGATGATGCATTAATTCGCCGTTTTTTGGGAGTTGTTTTTTCATTAGTATTTTTACCTCATGGCCATTGTATAACTCTTAACAAATATACTTTTTTAAATTACTTATGTTCCCAGAGCCATCCGAGATATTTTTTGTGGTAAAAATTCATCAAAAACGAACTAGAATATTTATAAGCATGCAAAGTACTACACACCAAAAAAGAGTACTTGCAAATTTATGTTCGTTATTCATGTTTGCCGGAAAATTCACGAGTTGGACAGAAAATATCACAAGTTGGTGTGAATGCCCATCATTAAGGCGAAAACGTTGGCTCGGTTTTGCGTTTTATTTCCTTATATTCCACGTTTTAGTCTGCAACACATCTTCCTGTTACACTTCTTATCCTTCCCACACATCCTTTACCCCACCCCACTCCTCCCTTCACCCCCAACACAGCACCCATCCCCCCTTACCACCCACGACCCATGTACTCCCACCCCCCTCCATCACTCGCGCCCTACCTCAAGTCAGAGTGAGGAGGCAGTGTGCCCCATAAAGTCTGTAATACAGTATTCATGTTAGGGTTACATTTACTGTGAGGCAGCTGGCCACTACTAATGCCCCCTCGTGTTTACTACCCACCCTAAAATATTCTCCAAGTAAATAATATGATGCTTGAATTTACACACACACACACACACACACACACACACACACACACACACACACACACACACACACACACACACACACACACACACACACACACACACACACACACACACACACACACACACACACACACACACACACACACACACACACACACACACACACACACACACACACACACACACACACACACACACACACACACACACACACACACACACACACACACACACACACACACACACACACACACACACACACACACACACACACACACACACACACACACACACACACACACACACACACACACACACACACACACACACACACACACACACACACACACACACACACACACACACACACACACACACACACACAATGCAGGTGACACAGGTGTGAGTGAATGAGTGTCTAGTTATTATTGATATAGAGAGAAACAAGTGCTTGTGGGCGCTTCGGACCCTTTTTTTCAGCCGACCCTTTTTTGTCTCTTGAGCTATAATACTACAAATAACTTTTTTATGTCTCTCTTTAGATAATATACTAAAATATTTTTTTTTGTGTCTCTTTAGATGTTAATAAATATATTAAAAATAACGATTTTTGGTTTATCTTTAGATATTATACTAAGATTACTTTTTTTTGTCGCTTTAGTTATAATACAAAAAAAATAACGTTGTTTTGTTTTCTTTAGATACAATACTAAAATTTACGTTTTTTTGTTTATCTTTAGATATTATACTAAAAATGACTTTTTGTCTCTGTAGATATAATACTATAAATAACTTTTTTGGTCTCTTTCGATATTATAATAGAAAAAAACGTTTTTTTTGTCTCTTTAGATATAATATTATAAATAATGTATTTTTTTCTCTTTAGATATTATAATAAAAATAACTGTTTTGTTTCTCTTAAGATATAATACTATAAATTAACGTTTTTTTCTCTCGTTAGATATAATACTAGAAATTACTTTTTTGTTTCTCTTTAGATATAATACTATAAATAACTTTTTTTTGTTTCCTTTAGATATAATACAAAAATAGTTTTTTGTCTCTTCAGATAGTATACTAAAAAGGCATTTTTTTAGTTTCTCTTTAGATATAATACCAAAAATAACGTTGTTTTGTTTCTCTTTAGATAAAATACTAAAAAAAAAAAAATTCTCTCATGAGATATTATACTATAAATAACTTTTTTTTTTTGTCTCTTTAGATATTATACTAAAAATAACGTGTTTTTTTTCCTCTGTATATATAACCCTACAAATAACTTTTTGTTTGTCTTTAGATATTATACTAATAACAACTTTTTGTTTGCTTCTATTTAGATATAATGCTAAAAATAACGCTTTTTTGTTTCTCTTTAGATAAACTAAATATAATACTATAGATAACTATTTTGTGTTTCTCCATAAATATTATACAAAAAATTACGTTTTTTTGTCTCTCTTTAGATATAATACTATAAATAACGTTTTTTTTGTTTCTCTTTAGATATTATACTTAAATAACTTTTTTGTCTCGGCGATTATTTAGTTAACGCTGATTTATGCATGGTGCTAATTCATTTATCAGAAAACGAAATATATCAATGGAAAGCTGATAAAATGCTGCTTCTATTGATATGATCCATGTTATAAGTTGTCTCACAAAGTATTAAATGGCAACGAGTTGAAGTGAATTTTAAGTTCATGCATATTTCTTCAGTGTCTTATAATGGCATTTATTTAATGTAATTTACTGTTTTTTATGTGATAATCTTATATAACAAACATTTCCGGAGATAACAGTATATCTTTTATACATGTATACCATGATATAATGCGGGGTCATGCCTTGAGAACTTCCGCGGGTCTAGAGTGAACGGAGAGGCCCTGGCAGCAAGATGGCGCCCATAAATCGAGTTATCACTACTCTCTATATAAAGGTACTCTACCCAAAACCCCTCTTCAAAATTATTCAATCGACATGGGACCAAGCCGCTTACCACCTACAATTTATTTGCGATTTTTCCAGCCTACTCTCATCAAAATTAAATTTACAGTTTCGGCTTCCCAAGGCAGACAGACAGACAGACAGACAGGCAGACAGACAGACAGACAGACACACGGCTACTCCTATAGTATATTACATAGATTAACGGTATTTCCCATTTATTAATCTTATATGAGGGGAAATGTTGTACGGCTTTTAAACGAAAATCTCCACCGCTCGCTTCAGACACCTACTTAGCCTCGTTTACCTGCAGGATGTGAGGCAATTAAGCTCACCTGGTTATTAATGAGTGTTTATTCAGCTGTTACTCCTCCTCTACTCACATTCTACCGCGGCTTTGATTGCTCGCTTCTCTTCTCCCATTTATCCCTCCCTCCCTCCCTCCCTCCCTCCCCAACACTTGTTTGTTCCTATTTCTCTTCTCTTCATTTTTATCTGTATTTTAGATGGTTAAGTCTATTGATTCTTACAGAGTTGTATATTCACTAATTAACTTTTTCTTTACCTTTAATTATTTGGGTTTTTTCCATTACCAGCCATTCAATACTCAATTATTCAATCCCCTTTCCCTTCTCTTTTATTCCTATCAACTTTTTCCAATTTTTCTCTGACCTTCTCTTTCCTCCGCATTTTTGTTCCTTCTATTTTTCTCTCCCTACATCTCTTCTTTCTCCTCTTCTTTCCTTCTTTCTCCTCTTCTTCCCTTCTTTCCCCAGGCAGACATCACACCCTGTCTCGCTCTTCCCTCACACATGCATTATAAAGTTTCACATCATTGGATCTCTCGTGCAATACCTCATTTATGTATCAAACTTGCCGCCAAGATCAAACGGCATATAAAGTGTTCCGTTATTTTGAGCTCACGGAATAGATGGAATAGCTGACACTTAAAACGCGAGGTGCACCGTTCTTCTAACACGCCAAGGTCCTCATTCATTATTTCAAACTGCCTTCTTTACCTTCGCTTTAATGACCAAACGTGTATGTGGATTAGTAATGTAATTTTAACCCCTCATTCCACGTCCTCATTTTTTTCCCTTTGCATGTGAGGAATTTTAATGATAAGATTCGTGGAACTATCATAACATTACCATGAAAATGAAATAAAAACTAATAATTACCTTACTAATCAAAAGAACTGTAATTAATAAACATACATAAAGGAAGAATATAGCAAGAAATTATTATGTGCGTGTACAATATATTCAAAACTACTGTATATGAAAACAGTCCTGACACACACACACACACACACACACACACACACACACACACACACACACACACACACACACACACACACACACACACACACACACACACACACACACACACACACACACACACACACACACACACACACACACACACACACACACACACACACACACACACACACACACACACACACACACACACACACACACACACACACACACACACACACACACACACACACACACACACACACACACACACACACACACACACACACACACACACACACACACACACATCCCTTCCATCCCTCACGACTTAGAAAAAAAAAAAAAAAAAAACTGAATAAACAAAACTCAACTCAGGTGTGTCGAGCCGTGTCCGCCCACCACCTCGCCACTCACGAAGACGATATCACAGGTACAAACATTTACATTTCCTTTCCCAGCGTGACCACCTAAGCAGCCGCCTTGGGGGACACATACGGCCCTTCAGGTGGCTTCAGAGATGATAAATGGAAGGGATACAATTAAGGTGACTCGCGATAGTACAGGTGTTTTCTGCGGCACTTTTAGGTTAATCATATTTTTTACGGTTATCAGCTGGAGGTCCTGAAGATATTTGTGAAAAGATTGCATTAAAAAAAAACCATTATGTCTTGTATTGCTGAGACCTAATTTTACATACGTTTATTGGATGTGATATTTTTCAGTCAAACTTGAAAAAACCCACTTTGATTGATAACTAGATAACGCAAATTCCTCGTTCTTCGTAAAAATAATAACAATAATAGTAATGAAACGTATGGTAAGTGATAACAGCAATGATGATGAGGATAAAAACAACAGTAGGACCACCTTGAAAGAACGACCCTGACTGTGATTGTGACGAAAGAGAGAGATAGAAAAATAACTAGAAAAAATACACGCGCATTGTCAATTAACCGCGTGTGAGTCGGTGATGTACATTCAACAACACTCCAATTTGCGGCACCATCAAGGCTACTGGTTAACATTGGCCGCGGGCGAGGCTCACACAAAACTGTTTAAATGATTACAATTGTTTGTGTCCACGCAGAGCCACCCACGTAATTTCACCCCCTCCCCCCTACGGTAATTAGATCGTTTTTTTTGTTAGCGTGTATACGATGTAACTTTAATGATGCGATATAAATACGCTCACGATGAAGCTGGCGAGGTGTAAAGGTGAATATATTGTGTGTTAGGACTGTTGGCACACACACACATACACACACACACACACACGAGATAGAAAGAGATATATGGGAGAGTGAGGGTCCTTAAAAAGTGTGTGTGTGTGTGTGTGTGTGTGTGTGTGTGTGTGTGTGTGTGTGTGTGTGTGTGTGTGTGTGTGTGTGTGTGTGTGTGTGTGTGTGTGTGTGTGTGTGTGTGTGTGTGTGTGTGTGTGTGTGTGTGTGTGTGTGTGTGTGTGTGTGTGTGTGTGTAATACCTCAGGTAGCGAGACTGTTCGAGGCGGCCAAGTGAGATCATTATATCTGTAATGAAGGGTCTTGTCATTGGGGAGACCGGCGCTGCAAGGAGTTAAGGGAAGAATACGAAGCTAAAAACCTAAGTTAAAAATGGGAGATAAAAGTGATAGAAATAGAAAAAGCACAAGAACATTAGCCGGTAACGAGCTCTCTCTTTCTTTCTTTCTTGTGGTGTATGACTGAGTAACAAGATAATGATGGGGAGTAGAGAGATTAGGGCGGCGACGTCTTATCAAGTATATCTTATTTTCCTCTTATAATACAGGTTCTTACTATTGAACTTTGCCTCTCTATCTTATTTTCCTTTTATAATACAGGTTCTTATTATTGGACTTGCCTCTTATACACACTTTTCCCAAACCATCTCGAGGCTTATCGGTCCAAATTGCATATAATATTTTAAAAAGTAATCAAACAACTTTGCAATACATAAAGCTTAAGAGAAGTCACTCGACATTAACTGCTGCTTCATAAACCCCGCCTTTCGAGACTCATGCATCAAAGCGATATATTTGCCTATCATGGTATTAGCCTCGTAATGTAAGGATTTGCAGTCATGCGGGGTGACATGAGTTTTACAGCAGATTATGATTCAAATAGTCACTCATGCACACACTATTGCATAACCTACACATCCTCATCAACCTAGCGTGGCTTTACTTTGAGTCTCGGGAGGTGAATGGGTAAAGCGGATATAATGGGTAATACAGGAGTCAAGAAATACATCCATACAAACGTAACTATAAGGAAAAACGTACCAAAAAAAAAGATAAACAATACGATTACGGAACTACAACACTAATTACTAACGAGCCACCCAGACAACACAAATTAAGCCAGTTAGAGAGCCCACACTGAGGAAATCACAAAAAAATGTATAGATGACCAAGTCTGTATAATAAGGCTCCTGATTATCTAGGAATAAAATCTGGCCGGTAACACGGAGCCTCATTAAACGAGTAGACGAATACTAGTGATGATAAACACTTCCACACTCCTACCACACCTGTGTCTTCATTTGCATCACCAGGGGCACTTAATGAGCACCCCTGAACACCTGAAAAACACCTTTATCGTTTACCTTTTTTTGTTACTCACTATAAAAATACCATACATTCTTTGCTACTCAATCATTCTAAACAAAGGCATGAAATCCACCCCAATACAGTTAAGTGGTAGAAAACAGGATAAAATGTTCAAGTGTAAGTGGCGGACGGAGATTAATCAAGAGAAAATACGATGACAACAGGAAATCTGCACTCATCAGGACCCACCGAAGACAACCCGATAGCGCCGGTGGTCCTCGAGGCTAAGGAGGAAAAATATATAAGCAGGCGAGTTGGTAATGACGAGCGACGGAGCGTGACTCTTCGTCTGGGGTTCAGCGTTGCAGAGTGCTCACAATGCCGCCCCGCCTAAGCTCTTACCTCACTCTAAGTATCCTGGGAGAACATCCGCTCGGGAAAGAGTGGGAGAAAAAAGCTATTTCGCCAGCCGTCCCCAGAGACGATAGGTGAGTTAGGGGGTGGAGTGGCCTTTTAGGATAATTCCCCCAAGGCCTAGCACCCCTCTCCTCCTCCTCCTCCTCCTTCTCCTCCTCCTCCTCTTCTTCCAGCAGCGAGATGGAAGCACTCACCCATTTCGGAACAGGTTATAGGTCCGGTACGTTTTCCACTTCGTGTGTGACTCTCAGATCGGAGAGTAATCTATCCATCCACCTGTGAATGTCTCAAGAGATGCGCCAGGCATTATTTAGCTCTCTCTCTCTCTCTCTCTCTCTCTCTCTCTCTCTCTCTCTCTCTCTCTCTCTCTCTCTCTCTCTCTCTCTCTCTCTCTCTCTCTCTCTCTCTCTCTCTCAAGTACCCATACACTCCCACCTGCTACACCTGCCGTATTTCCTTTAACCCTTCCCTCCTCCCTTACTCGGTCCTCCCGCAGACCCTCAACGTGGACTCCTAAGTATTCTGTTCCTCAATATGTTCTGTGCAGCGCTGTGTTCTGTGTTGTTCAGCGTCTGCGTGGCGTGAGGTGCTGTGAAGTGCTGTGTGCATGCTGTGATGAGGCGAGGGGAGTACGCGAGAAAAGGAGACACAGAGAGAGGGGAGAAAAGAAGAAGGGGAGAGGAGGAGAGGGAAGTTGACAGGGACATGAGACGTAACAGGTGAAGTGAGGAGTGTCACGTGAGAATGCTGGTGTCAGATGGCAAAAAGTATGTAGGGCGTTGCTGAGACTGTAGGCAGAAAAGACTGTGCTGAATTGGAATATGATGAACACTACACACAAAGGAAAACTGCGTCAAACATAGGGACACAAAAATAGAGAACATAGGGACACAAAAATAGAGAACATAGGGACACAAAAATAGAGAACATAGGGACACAAAAATAGAGAACATAGGGACACAAAAATAGAGAACATAGGGACACAAAAATAGAGAACATAGGGACACAAAAATACGGGTGTGACGAAACTCAAACCAGATTGTTAAATGTTGGAACACGAGAAGAATGAGTTGAGATGAAAACTAATCATTGTTTATCTATGTGGACAAGCAAAGAAGAAAATCAGAAGACAGGAACAATGAGAAAATATAAGAGGAAAAAAAGCATAAGGGTGAGGGAAAAATGACAAGGAATGTGAAGGAGGAGGAGGAAGAGGAGGAAGAGGAGGAGGAAGAAGAGGAAAAAGTGGGATGTCTATGGAGCAGTATATGCATGACTTTTCTTCTCTCTCTCTCTCTCTCTCTCTCTCTCTCTCCTCTCTCTCTCTCTCTCTCTCTCTCTCTCTCTCTCTCTCTCTCTCTCTCTCTCTCTCTCTCTCTTTTTTTTCTTCCCTGCCAGCAATCTCCCATCTACACTGGATACTCTCTCCTTCCCTCCATCTCCTCCAACATCTTTTCTCTCCTCACTCTTTGTCTCGACCTCACCTGACACCCCTCTCTCTCTCTCTCTCCTCGCCTGGTCTAAGGTAGTATTATCTTTCAAAACTAAATACCTGTTCTCTCTCTCTCTCTCTCTCTCTCTCTCTCTCTCTCTCTCTCTCTCTCTCTCTCTCTCTCTCTCTCTCTCTCTCTCTCTCTCTCTCTCTCTCTCCCTGAGTATCTAAGGTGAGATGTGAGAGGAGGCTGTTTCATGGTGGCGTTGAGATGCAAAGAGTGTCACGGGGGGATAGAGAGGAAAGTTGGTGAAAGGCGAGGAAGGAAGGAGGATGAGGTGTCGAGAGCGCAAAGAGGGGCGAGAGGAGAGGTAGAAGAACCTTACAGAACCCAAAGAGCTGCCTGTAGAAGTTGCGGAAAGAGTAAGAGGTGGGAGGGGATGGGAGGAGGGGAGGGATAAGGCGTAGGTGCTTTAGAGTAAGACCTTAGACGTCAATTGAAGCGAGAACGAGGCCCAACCAGCCAGTGAGTCGTGTTCAAAGGTTCGATCGAATGCGACACAAAACAAAACCGCCGGGAAGTGTGAGGAAATGACAAGATGATTGTGAATAAACAAGGATAAATGTGAAGAAATAACGATATACGTGTGAGGAAGTAAGTAACAAAGCAAGTGTGACTACTATTGGTACAGAATATAAACAAAGAAGGAATGACAGGAAAACACCACGAAGAATAATAAGTTAAAAAAATGCGATAAAAAGGGCACGGAGGAGATGCAGGCAAGGGTGAGGTGTTGATGAGGCAAGGCAGAGGGGAAAGGAGGAGGAGGAGGAGGAGGAGGAGGAGGAGGAGGAGGAAGAAGAAGAAGCGACCTTATCTCTTCCCAGACAACTGTAATGAGTGAGGGGAACTTTTCCTGCGCCAAGGGAGACTTAGGATGGAGTGAATATGACACTCAATTACACCAAACTTCGCTGTATCAAACACCGGACCAGGCAGAGGCAGGGGCGGCGGGCGGGAGTGCCACGCCCGCGATGCCACCGATGAATTAAAGAGGCTCCGTCTACTATGGCAGTTCATAGAGACCAGCTAGGGAGGTGTGAGGGGAAGGAGAGGCAAGGGGGAGATGGGGGTAGGTAGGGGAGAGAGGTATAGGAAGGGGTAGGCAGAGGGGAGGTGGAGGGAGGTAGGGGAGGAAGGGGTAGGCGGAGGGGGTAACAGCAGCAGCCGCCAACTACTGAGTGACATCTCACTGGTGGCAGAAAGGCGTATGGCCCACACAGCCCCGCCAATTATGGGCGCTTGTAATCACTGTCTTTACGGTGACTTGCGACGCTTAGTGAGTAGAAGAGGAAAGGGGAAGGAGGTCACACACCCTTGTTTTGTCCTATACGATACCTAATTCAAGCCTTATTGTAGTACAGAAGCCACGGTTAATGATTTAGCAGCTCATTAAAACTAAAGCGAGGCGATGGTGATAGGCCCTTGTTGCTCGCTCACGTTCGCCTGTTTTTTGTTAATTAGCAAACGCCCAGCTCTACTAATGAATTCAGTAATGACTTTGGGAGGAGAGGTAAAACTCCCAACTCCCGACTAACGAAGTCCAATTAGACAGCCGTGTTTAGGGGCAAAGGCGCGCGATGCACTTTGAAGGCGAAACCTGACCCACCCTTCCCGCTCCGCCAGAAGTTTGGAGAACACGACCCGACGACCATCCCGACGCTTGGGCACGACCAGGGCTGAGGGACGACCCGTGCGAGGAGGAGGTAATGAGAGCTCACCGCGACGAGGCAGCGGGAGCGACAAGGAGGCGACGGGGAGGTAACACACGACAGGAAAGGTGACGGAAACGACAGGAGCGACTGCTGACGAAGACAACCACCAAGTTCGGGCTAAAATGAGGCCGAAATAATGGCCACATCTGCGCGTCGCTGCGGGAAATCGACCGCAAGATAATTATTCGACATCACTAATGGGGAAAAATTGTTATATCATAATTTGTTACATGACATGATAAATCAGACAATATGAAAGGAGAAACAGGAATTAAACTAGATTAACACGACCTAAAGTTACACGAAAATCATATTGAACGGAAGATAACTAAAAATATTATAACACAAGGGCAAGTAATGCACACACACAGACATCCTTCCTCTGCTCATGACCCCCCCCCCCCCCCTCCCCTATACGCTGCCCCGCCACCCTTCTCCTAAAAAGAAAAAAATAAACTCACAAATACACTAACTTCATAAAGTACAGCTGAATGGACAGATTTATTACACGTCTGAAAAATGTAGATATTAATGAAAAATAACCACCAGTACACAAAGCGTGCCATTTGCATTTGACCAAATATAAAATACATATATATACCAAAATAGAAACAGGAGAAAATGTATAGCTTTTTTTTTATTCTCTCTCTCGATGAACGCAGAGCCGTCATTCAAGCCCCATTTTCAGACCAAAGACGAGACGGTGGAAAAAGTAACGCGATGAAAAATAACACAAGTGAAAAGACTCGTGATAAAGTTACGGCCACGATAATTACTACGAGACAAGGCAAAAAAAATACCCGAGCCCCGCATTTAAGGCTTTGAGGGTCGCTCGAAAAAATATCTTTAGGATTAGTGATAGTTAAGTTGAGAGCACAGGGCCAGAAATACGACCTTTGGAATTTTGCTCAGACGAGAGTTGTCCTGGATGGGGTGAGAAGGGCGGGGGGTGGGCGTGAGTATTGCCATGGGCGGGATGAGTTTCTGATGGGTGGGGAGAGTACAAAGTGGGCGGGAAGAGGGTCGTGTGGGTGGGAATTGATTGCCTGTTCGTGGGCGGGAAGAGTAATTTATGGGAAGGAGAGTGCATGATGGGTAGGAAGATGTCTTGATAAGTTTGGAGATTACCTGTTGGGCGAGATGAGTTTCTGATGAGGTGGGAGTGCGTGAAGAGTGCGTGAAGAGTGTGTGGTGGGCGTGAAGAGTGCGTGGTGGGCGTGAAGAGTGCGTGGTAGGTGTGAAGAGTGCGTGGTGGGCATGAGGAGTGCGTGAAGAGTGCGTGGTGGGCGTGAAGAGTGCGTGGTGGGCGTGAAAAGTGCGTGGTGGGCGTGAAAAGTGCGTGGTGGGCGAGAAAAGTGCGTGGTGGGCGAGAAAAGTGCGTGGTGGGCGAGAAGAGTGCGTGGCGGGCGAGAAAAGTGCGTGGTGGGCGAGAAAAGTGCGTGGTGGGCGAGAAGAGTGCGTGGCGGGCGAGAAAAGTGTGTGGTGGGCGTGAAGAGTGCGTGGTGGGCGAGAAAAGTGCGTGGTGGGCGTGAAAAGTGCGTGGTGGGCGAGAAAAGTGCGTGGTGGGCGTGAAGAGTGCGTGGTGGGCGTGAAAAGTGCGTGGTGGGCGAGAAAAGTGCGTGGTGGGCGTGAAGAGTGCGTGGTGGGCGTGAAGAGTGCGTGGTGGGCGAGAAGAGTGCGTGATGGGCGAGAAGAGTGCGTGGTGGGCGAGAAGAGTGCGTGGTGGGCGAGAAGAGTGCGTGGTGGGCGTGAAGAGTGCGTGGTGGGCGAGAAAAGTGTGTGGTGGGCGTGAAGAGTGCGTGGTGGGCGAGAAAAGTGCGTGGTGGGCGTGAAGAGTGCGTGGTGGGTGAGAAAAGTGCGTGGTGGGCGAAAAGAGTGCGTGGTGGGCGAGAAGAGTGCGTAGTGGGCGAGAAAAGTGTGTGGTGGGCGAGAAAAGTGCGTGGTGGGCGAGAAAAGTGCGTGGTGGGCGAGAAAAGTGCGTGGTGGGCGAGAAAAGTGCGTGGTGGGCGAGAAAGTGCGTGGTAGGCGTGAAGAGTGCGTGGTGGGCGAGAAAAGTGCGTGGTGGGCGAGAAAAGTGCGTGGTGGACGAGAAAAGTGCGTGATGGGCGAGAAGAGTGCGTGGTGGGCGAGAAAAGTGCGTGGTGGGCGAGAAAAGTGCGTGGTGGGCGATAAAAGTGCGTGGTGGGCGTGAGGAGTGCGTGGTGGGCGTGAAGAGTGCGTGGTGGGCGAGAAAAGTGCGTGGTGGGCGTGAAGAGTGCGTGGTGGGTGTGAAGAGTGCGTGGTGGGTGAGAAAAGTGCGTGGTGGGCGAGAAAAGTGTGTGGTGGGCGAGAAAAGTGCGTGGTGGGCGAGAAAAGTGCGTGGTGGGCGAGAAAAGTGCGTGGTGGGCGAGAAGAGTGCGTGGTGGGCGAGAAAAGTGCGTGGTGGGCGAGAAAAGTGCGTGGTGGGCGAGAAAAGTGCGTGGTGGGCGTGAGGAGGCGTGGTGGGCGTGAAGAGTGCGGGGTGGGCGAGAAAAGTGCGTGGTGGGCGTGAAGAGTGCGTGGTGGGCGAGAAGAGTGCGTGGTGGGTGAGAAGAGTGGGTGGTGGGCGAGAAAAGTGCGTGGTGGGCGAGAAAAGTGCGTGGTGGGCGAGAAAAGTGCGTGGTGGGCGAGAAAAGTGCGTGGTGGGCGAGAAAAGTGCGTGGTGGGCGTGAAGAGTGCGTGGTGGGCGAGAAGAGTGCATGGTGGGCGAGAAGAGTGCGTGGTGGGCGAGAAAAGTGCGTGATGGGCGAGAAAAGTGCGTGGTGGGCGAGAAAAGTGCGTGGTGGGCATGAGGAGTGCGTGGTGGGCTTGAAGAGTGCGTGGTGGGCGTGAAGAGTGCGTGAATAGTGCGTGGTGGGCATGAAGAGTGCGTGGTGGGCGAAAAGAGTGCGTGGTGGGCGTGAAGAGTGCGTGGTGGACGATAAAATTGCGTGGTGGGCGTGAAGAGTGCGTGGTGGGCGTGAAGTGTGCGTGGTGGGCGTGAAAAGTGCGTGGTGAGCGTGAATAGTGCGTGGTGGGCGAGAAAATTGCGTGGTGGGTGTGAGGAGTGCGTGGTGGGCGTCAAGAGTGCGTGGTGGGCGTCAAGAGTGCGTGGTGGGCGTCAAGAGTGCGTGGTGGGCGTCAAGAGTGCGTGAAGAGTGCGTGAGGAGTGCGTGGAGGGCGAGAAAATTGCGTGGTGGGCGTGAGGAGTGCGTGGTGGGCGTCAAGAGTGCGTGGTGGGCGTCAAGAGTGCGTGGTGGGCGTGAGGAGTGCGTGGTGGGCGAGAAAATTGCGTGGTGGGCGTGAGGAGTGCGTGGTGGGCGTCAAGAGTGCGTGGTGGGCGTCAAGAGTGCGTGGTGGGCGAGAAAAGTGCGTGGTGGGCGTGAAGAGCGCGCGGTGGGCGAGAAAATTGCGTGGTGGGCGTGAGGAGTGCGTGATGGGCGTCAAGATTGCGTGGTAGGCGTGAAGAGTGCGTGGTGGGCGTCAAGAGTGCGTGGTGGGCGTGAAGTGACCTGGTAAGGCTCACGTTGTCGCTTCATCTTTCACTATTTTAGTCGAAAATTCCTTTCGACCTGAACCATGAAAATAGATCTTCAGTGGACTATTTTCCCTCCTCATTAAAATACTTAACACTGTCGTCATGGCTTTGTGGTTCGTTAGTTATCAAGATCATTCTACTCTCACCCCTAACTCTTTCCTCTTCTCTCATTATATTCATTAGTTACTTCTAGGTACATATTTTTCTCACAATATAACTACCACATAATTTCAATTTTCACTCATGCAATGGCTTTCGTTATAAATGTCTCTTTTTTAACAATCACGCAAACATTTTACATCATTTTACCTGTCAATTTATCGTTTTCAGCTGTCAATTTACTCCTCACCCCACACAAAATAAAATAAAATAAAATGAATAGATATGATAAGAATATGTTCAAGTCGCCCATAACTTATAACCTCGTCTTGCCACAGTGACCCACGTGACCTATTACAAAGGTGACCTAGACTCTACCAAGGCTATTTATTCCCCCCTTTCCCCTCCTCCCTCACCCTCCTCCCTCCTTCCCTGGTTCGCATTATTCCATATTGCCTCTCTGGATCAGCTCATTTTTTCCTTTCATCCTATTTAATAAACGGAAATTACCTCTCCCGTGTCAGCAGCCTTCCTCATCTTTCACATTTATATTATTCATAAGGTCGTATTTTGCCGCCAGACGATATTCTCCCTTCACAGGTCGCGCTCCTCACATGTTTAGCTTTGTGAGTTATTTCTACTGTCACGTGGCCATTGTTATATAAGTGAAAGTATTCTAAATGACAACGCGGGGATGGAAATTACAAGTGGCATCAATTCCTCCAACAATTAATTACTCCTGCATCCTGACCGTCCCCTCGATCTTTTGTTTCTCAGTGACGGCGAGGCGATGGCTGCGGGTCTGGTAATATAGGGTTTATATCCACACTGCTCTTCCTTGCTACTTATTAACCATGGGGAATCGGGCGCGTGGATCTTGACAATCTACAATATCCGCTTGGCCGCCACCGATGGGCCATCCCACGCGCATTACGTCAGAGTAATACAAAGGAAAGTTTTGCAATATTCTGCCAGAGAGTGAGAAAGAGAGAAAAGTCGAATTTAAAAATGCATGTAATATCAAAGTTCTATATCCTCACAAAGAACTTACTTCATAAGCAGGAGAAAAGAGGAGTTTTTAGTCGCGAGAATGTGAAATTTAATAACATTAATTGCCTCGCTTCAACTTGGTAATTACATTAATTTCACAGTGGTGGGGGATACTTCGCCTTTATGTAATCTGTTAACGCTCAGGGACTGACGGAAAGCTGTGCACTTACGTTATATCAGTGAATTACTCTTATTGATCATTAAGGTAACACTCGCACGTTTGGGGAGGGGGGGGGCATCAGGGGGGGAAGGGGTACGGGGAGTCAACTCGATCAGGAGTAGAATAATTATAATCATCGTGAAATCCATCAGTTGTCACGATTATATTCTGCTAAACGAGATGATTTCAGAAACGCTGGTGAATATTGATAACACGGAGATGAATAACTTGAAAGGTCAGCGGCGAGATCAACGCAAGGAGGCGTGGCAGATCAGCAGAAAACTAAATCAGCAGCAGTAGTAGCAGTATCAGTAGTATAAGTAGTACTAGCAGTTGTAGTAGTAGTAGTAGTAGTAGTAGAAAGGGTGAGGCTGGACTGAGGGAGATGCAGAGAGAAAAGCAGCGGCAGCAGGCGAGTCCTATTCGTTAAGCAGTCCAGGTAAAAGTTGGGATTACCTGGAAGAAGACTTTTAAATATATGACAGATATAATTTCCTCTGCCGTTGAGAAGAGAAAGAGAGAAAAAAGGGAGGAGGTGCATTTTATAATCACACTGCAGCAAGATAAGAAACGTACATTACTGCTGTGCTTGCAATCAGCTAATGCATCTTACCAACCGTGCAGCATCGCGACGAAAAATAGCCGAGCCGTGACACTCCACGGACGGCGCACCTGCCACATTACCAACCTTTTCCTTCTAACCTGTCGAAGCCTATTTGATTACACCTGTCCAGATCAGTCTCACATTACCTTTACATTACTGAGACACGAATATAACTTTGTCCTATATTACACGTGTTTCAGTTTCTTTGTCCTATATTACACGTGTTTTATTTACTTTGTCCTATATTACACGTGTTTTATTTACTTTGTCCTATATTACACGTGTTTTATTTACTTTGTCCTATATTACACGTGTTTTATTTACTTTGTCCTATATTACACGTGTTTTATTTACTTTGTCCTATATTACACGCGTTTTATTTACTTTGTCCTATATTACACGCGTTTTATTTACTTTGTCCTATATTACACGCGTTTTATTTACTTTGTCCTATATTACACGTGTTTTATTTACTTTGTCCTATATTACACGTGTTTTATTTACTTTGTCCTATATTACACGTGTTTTATTTACTTTGTCCTATATTACACGTGTTTTATTTACTTTGTCCTATATTACACGTGTTTTATTTACTTTGTCCTATATTACACGTGTTTTATTTACTTTATCCTATATTACACGCGTTTTATTTACTTTATCCTATATTACACGCGTTTTATTTACTTTGTCCTATATTACACGTGTTTTATTTACTTTGTCCTATATTACACGTGTTTTATTTACTTTATCCTATATTACACGTGTTTTATTTACTTTATCCTATATTACACGCGTTTTATTTACTTTGTCCTATATTACACGTGTTTTATTTACTTTGTCCTATATTACACGCGTTTTATTTACTTTGTCCTATATTACACGTGTTTTATTTACTTTGTCCTATATTACACGCGTTTTATTTACTTTGTCCTATATTACACGTGTTTTATTTACTTTGTCCTATATTACACGTGTTTTATTTACTTTGTCCTATATTACACGTGTTTTATTTACTTTGTCCTATATTACACTTGCTTCATTTTCTTTATGCTATATTACACGTGTTTAATTTGCTCCTAAATGTCCTTTAAAATACGTACATACCAACACTACACTGTACGTACATGTACTTAATAGCTTGTCGAGTTATATATTTTTTTTTCTTTCACTTTTTCAGCCTGCATTAACCCCATTAGCGCCCCCCCCCATACCCCAGGCTAATTCAGGATCACTTTAAAAGCAGAATACCTGTCTAAAAGGTGTGCTAAACAGCTTGTATTACCTTTAAGGGCCATTTGTGTGGGCTCATTAAGCCTCTCCCTCCGCAGGGCCACAGCGGGACACACACACACACACACACACACACACACACACACACACACACACACACACACACACACACACACACACACACACACACACACACACACACACACACACACACACACACACACACACACACACACACACACACACGCGCATTATTCCGTCACTATAGCAGACTAAGCCGTAAGGTTCTTGTTAAATTCTCGCCCTTGTGTAGTGCTGTCAGGCTTGTACTGCCACGGCCTGTCAGAGCTTAGAGGTGGAGGCGGTAGAGGAAGAGGTGGAGGAGGCAAAGGAAGTGGAGGCAGTAGAGGTAGAGGAGAAGGTGGAGGAGGTACAAGTGGAGGAGAAAGTGGAGAGGTAGAGGAAAAAGTGCAGATAGTGGACATAGAGGAGATAGAGTTTAAGGAAGAAAAGTATGTCTCTGGATGATTAATAAAACGTATGATGTAACAACAATCTGAGAGAGTAGAAAGAGAGTAGAAAGAGAGAGAGAGAGTAGAAAGAGAGAGAGAGAGTAGAAAGAGAGGGAGAGAGTAGAAAGAGAGAGAAGAGAGAGAGAGAGAGAGAGAGAGAGAGAGAGAGAGAGAGAGAGAGAGAGAGAGAGAGGAGAGAGAGAGGAGAGAGAGAGAGAGAGAGAGAGAGAGAGAGAGAGAGAGAGAGAGAGAGAGAGAGAGAGAAGGGGGGAGAGAAAGACAAAAGCCTCAACATCTTACAAATACAGCTCTATCCAAAGGAGTAATTTCCGCTCCGTATGAAAGCGAGCGTTTTTGTTTGAAGTAATTGTTGCGCACGTGAAGTAAACACCACAGTGGACAATTTAGCTAATGCGTTACGCCGGCCGGGCACTGAACACAACTATTTTAAAATGGAGCTTAGCGAGACATCACGGGTGGGCGACTGGAGACATTAAGGTAAGTCTTGCTGGCAGCTATTCATAAGCTACTTAGAGACTATATCCGTAATGAAAATGTAACCAAATATGCTGGGTGGGGCTGTTGGATAGGGGGATGGGGGGGTGACTTGGTGGTGGTGCTGGTTGGAATCTGAGGTAGTTGCTGGTTGTGGTCCCGCGGCGTTTCGTCAATTATGTTTTTTCTCGTGATGGATTGTGAGAGGAAATTGATGGTGGTGGTGGTGGTCTCAAGTAAACTCGACAAGGAAAAAGTGTAAACTCAACTCAAAATGTGTGTGTGGTGTGTGTATGTGTGTGTGTGTGTGTGTATGATATGATGATATTTAATACAGAAAAATCCATATATACGTAAATCAAAGATAATATTTAAAGCAAGACAAACATTTCCCTGATGATGATTGACCAAGAAACCACAAAAATTTAAATGAATTTGAATATATATATACATAGAAAATAACATAACTTAAGAAATATTTACATCAAATCAATGAAGACTGACAAAACCAAAAAAAAAATAGAGAATACATTGAAACAAAATTCATATCTAATTTAGTTAAATGTTCATCAAAGAAATGTTTCCTCAAAGACATATCATACGGTGAAATGTATCCTAATAATGAGGAGCAGGAGAAGGTGTGAGAGAAGCAGAAAGGCGATGAAAGAGGAAAGGGATAAAACAGATGCATTGACCGCTAAAAAGGAGAAGAAAAAAACCACTGCACACGTAACTCAATCAGGAAAACCGTAATTACCATTTCCATCAACTCCTCATTCAGTATTTATATGAGAAAAAAACTTACTTCCCATTAAATCCGCAGTAGAAGCAAACAAGTTCGATTACAGAGCTATCAAAACTGAATTACGTCCATGCATTTTACAAACAAATTCGCCCAGAACATTAAAAATTGAGGGACGCGCGATGAAGAGTTGCAGACCTTAACCCTTCCCTTCCCGCCCTTCTCTGATCGCCTCGACGTCGCTATAGTTGCGTTCTCACGTGAAGCAAATTAGTACCAAACTTTTGAATACCCGACGGATGCAGGTGAGGGAGGAGAACCCCCTCCCACACACACACACACGCACGCATGCACACACACACGATAGAAAAATAAGCACTTAAGGTCGTTCAATGTCCTTTCTTATCCATTTAAAAAGATCGTTAATTGGAAACACGTGGAAAAATCAACACGTGCCTTTCTACCAGTTCACGTGTGTCCTTTTTTTCTTCTCTTCTTATCTCTTCTTCAGGATTTCACAAAAGGATGAAGGAAGCAAAAGACATAGAAAGCAACGTAATATGTCACACACGCCAGAAATATCAACAAGGATCCCTCTAAGAAGCTGTAAAATTGAACACACTGATGCGACTGATGAATATTTTCCTTCCCGGGAGGTGGAAGCTAACAATCCTAAGAGAAATAGGAGTCGGGGCAAAACTGTGCTACTCTGGCGGGAGTTATTTCCCTAATGAAGTAGCACCTCGAGGGAAATCTTGGATATTCGAATTACTAATCTCTACAATGGGCTGCTTCATGAACGCTAATACTTTGTCTCGCCCATGAATCTTCCTTTTTTTTTAGTAAATTAAGCCTTGGCATCGCTTAGCATATATAAAAACCTTCACAATATTCACATTACCGCTTTCATATTAAAATTAAAGAGCTGGAAAATACAAAAAAGCAATGTCAAGGAAGTTAATCATACATATTAACCTTCAGAATATTCCTATTAACGATTTAATATGCGAATGATAAAGTTTGGTAATGTCAGGAATCGTGTTAACCCCTTGAGACCCAGAACGTAATTTCCATTGTAATTTGGGTATCATTAGACGATTTTGAGTTAACATAGGCAATATTTTATAGATTTGACCAGTTTAGTAGCCTCGTCCACTAACTAATTTGGTATATTCAGTTACTTTTTATAATTTTATGGCTCGACAACAGACATTTTCTTTTAGCAAAGGAAAGATCTGGGCGTGAAGGGGTTAGATGACGTGCCACTACTACAGGTGATAAAGATATAATAAGATATTTTTTATTATTTTTTCGGCACGTCGGAGCATCAAAGTTTGTCATCTATTACTAAACACTGTCCTTGCCTTAACTGGAGCCTTAAGAGTGAATTACTGATACGAAATGTATGAATAAAGAGAGAGAGAGAGAGAAGAGAGAGAGAGAGAGAGAGAGAGAGAGAGAGAGAGAGAGAGAGAGAGAGAGAGAGAGAGAGAGAGAGAGAGAGAGAGAGAGAGAGACATATCCAATGCATTGATCAATCTAGTCGCAGTTCCAATCTTCGGGTTAAAAGGACACTGCGACAGACTGACCGCAAATCATCAATATTTTACGTTTTGGGGAAAATATTGATGAAGTTCTCTTTTTGTGCTGAAAAAGTTGTCAATTTGAAGTTCTAAGTCCCAATGCATAGGGTAGTGAGTGATTTTTTTTTCCTGTGTCGAGTCAAAGCATGATAACAGCGATTCGTGTGTGTGTGTGTGTGTGTGTGTGTGTGTGTGTGTGTGTGTGTGTGTGTGTGTGTGTGTGTGTGTGTGTGTGTGTGTGTGTGTGTGTGTGTGTGTGTGTGTGTGTGTGTGTGTGTGTGTGTG
This sequence comes from Chionoecetes opilio, assembly GCA_016584305.1. Taxonomy (NCBI): domain Eukaryota; kingdom Metazoa; phylum Arthropoda; class Malacostraca; order Decapoda; family Majidae; genus Chionoecetes; species Chionoecetes opilio. The sequence goes on from JACEEZ010024570.1 coordinate 370,043, forward strand.
TGTGTGTGTGTGTGTGTGTGTGTGTGTGTGTGTGTGTGTGTGTGTGTGTGTGTGTGTGTGTGTGTGTGTGTGTGTGTGTGTAAGGGGGGGCTATTTCCAGGATTAAATTGAACACTACACTGGAAGCTACAAACTGGATTAATTCATGCCTCAGGAGATAAAAGTGAGTAGAATAAAAGTATGAAGAATATAATAACACAATAAGGTTTTCTTATCAAGTAAAATCACACTATTCCCTGCTGTTCAACGTCTGCCAACAAGGTATAATCAGTGCAGATTCCAGTTAAGTCCGTATACTTCATGTCTTACCCGATCAGTAAGGCAGAGAAAAATATATATAAGGGTTTGAATAGTTTTGAGTCATAGTTATCCTCAAACTCTCTCTCTCTCTCTCTCTCTCTCTCTCTCTCTCTCTCTCTCTCTCTCTCTCTCTCTCTCTCTCTCTCTCTCTCTCTCTCTCTCTCTCTCTCTCTCTCTCTCTCTCTCTCTCTCTCTCTCTCTCTGCATGCAATTACTCATAAGTGTATAAACCAAATAGCAACCCAAAAAAACTAACACACTCATCTTGCATCCCTGTGGTTGAGTGGGTGAGAGCGGCACACACACAATAAAGGTGTGTACACGGTTCGAACCTCGGTAAATAACACACTCCCCTTACTGCCATACCAAATATTACACATCCTACTTCAAAAGCCAAGGACCAGCAGCTCTTAATGGCTTGGTTTAAGGGGAAGAATAGTCAAGAAAAGGAGGAGAAAAGTAAACATTTGACCATTGTAAGAGAAGTTATGAAAATAAAATAAAGTGGTTAGAAGGAAAATAAAATGTGATAAATTTGGGATATGTATCCAACACCTGTAGGCGAGAGTGGGAGAACTAACAGCAGTGGTGATGGTGGTGGTGATGGTGGTGATGGTGTGGTGGTGGTGTAGGGGTAGTGGTGGTGGTGATGCTTGAGGGAATCATAATGGTGAGCAGGTTGATGGTGTGCAGTGATCGTTGTAATGATGGTGTAGGTAGTGGCTGAAATAGTGTTACTTAGCAGAGGAACAGGAGAACAGTGGTAGTATTAGTAGTATTAGTAGTATTAGTAGTAGTGGTAACGGTAGTAGCAGTGGTAGTAACGGTATTAGTAGTAGTAGTAGTAGTGGTAGCAGTAGTTGTAGTGACAATTTTGATGGATATGGCAAACAACACCAGCATACAGAACAGCAGGAGTAGGGGAAGCAGTAGCGGAAGTGGTGATAGCAATGGTGGTGATGGTGATGATAGCCATGATGGACTGAGGGAGAGTGAGGGAGAGTCTGGGCTGAGTCCCTAACAAGCCTGGCATCAGCCCGGCCAGGATACATTAGATAGAACTGTTATTACTGCAGGGAGGCGTGTGGTAGTGGGAGAGGAAGGGGGGGGCAGGATATTGCTCTCTCCCCAAAACACTGGAGCTGCTCACATCCATCATTTGTGGCACGTTATAAGAACTTCACCCACTGACGTTCCTGTTGAAGCACTTAAGGCACTAATCCAAATGGCTTTCATATTTCCCCTCTCTGACAGTCGCGCCAGCAAAGTCCACCTCTGAAGCGAAACCCTTTTAAAAGGAATCGTGTTTTTCCTCACTCTAACTCAGCGGTTTTACTTTCCTTCGTGTGTGTGTGTGTGTGTGGTGTGTGTGTGTCTGTGTGTCTGTGTGTCTGTGTGTGTGTCTGTGTGTGTCTGTATGTGTGTGTCTGTATGTGTGTGTCTGTATGTGTGTGTCTGTATGTGTGTCTGTATGTGTGTGTCTGTATGTGCGTGTCTGTATGTGTGTGTGTGTGTGTGTGTGTGTGTGTGTGTGTGTGTGTGTGTGTGTGTGTGTGTGTGTGTGTGTGTGTGTGTGTGTGTGTGTGTGTGTGTGTGTGTGTGTGTTCTCATTTTTCACTCATACTACATACGTTATCTTCTGGTTGATTAACAATTCTCTTTTAAAACTTTCTCTTTTACACTTTACTCTCATCACAGGAAATGGCATTCTCCCCCCCCCCCTGAAAAAGAAAACGTAATATATACACAAACACAACTATATTAAAAGCACAGTCTAATATTAAAAGAACATAAAAAAAACCCATCATACACTTAACCATAGACCACATAGATATACAGTGGTCTTTGACTTAACACACGCTAATTGATCATGGTAATTCACACTTATATTTACCATCAATTAAGCACTTAAAAAACACTGTTCTAATCACACCTTGATCGCACCCCTCAATAGCCACCTTGATAGAAGAAGACATTACCTTAATTTGTTAGTGCACAAGATTACGCGTCCACACTCCCCTCCCCGCCCGCCTCCTCTCGGGCTGCTTACACTAATGGAAGTTGGGCGCCTGGGGTGGGAGGGGAAGGAGGGAGGAGAGGGGAAGGCGAAGGGAAGGCAGAGAGAGAGAGAGAGAGAGAGAGAGAGAGAGAGAGAGAGAGAGAGAGAGAGAGAGAGAGAGAGAGAGAGAGAGAGAGAGAGAGAGAGAGAGAGAGAGAGAGAGAGAGAAAGTGGAAAAAGGAAGCAAACAACAGATGAAAGAATGAAGAGGGGAAAAAACAAAGACTAATGCAGTTGTTTAGATAACGATAAGAGGTGCTCATACCAAGACAATGCAAGGTAGGGAGATGCAAAGAGGGTGCAAGGGGGGATGAAACACCATGTAAACACACGTAAATACGATGTAAACACCCACGTCAACGTCGCCTCGTCACTGCAACACGAAAGATGACGACGCCATACGTATTGAGCTAAAATTTCAACGCACTCCTCTCAAAACTAACGTCCGTCTGGATGGAGAAAAAAAAGGAGAAAAAACTGAGAACTTCACTAAAAGCGCACCTCTTTGGTCCTCCATTACGCTGTGTCTCAATGGCTGGACTTAACTCTGCGCCGAAACAGCCTGCTAGAGTGTTTAAAAACTTAATGTAGTTTGGAAGTCCATTAAGGTCCTCCAAAACATTGTACAGCATTTGCAGATTCTATCAGCCAGCGGGTCACATATAAATGGGTCTGCGCATTAGGCTTTTAAGATCTCGTCCGTTTTTGTGAGCGAGTTAAGTGGTACTGGCTTAGGACCAAAACATCGGCGCCTCACTCAGCTCGCGGGAGTTTATTATGATTACTCAATAGTGGATTACTTTGTTCAGTTCACGGCTTTAGTGGCCATTCAAGGGGTGGGAGGAGATGGGCTTCGATCGGCCGGGTGTTTTCAGTGAAGTCACTCCCGTCACGGTCAAGGAATCGGAGACGTGGCAAGATCCATTCCTCGCCTTTCTAAAAGTTTGAACAGAGCCTTAAGTGACGTAGTATTAGAAAATTAATATGTGGATACTGAAAACGCATGTTCTTGTGAAAGTGAGTGAAGGTGGAGAGGAGAAAAAAACAAATAATGAAGGGAAGAATCTTGTTATCTGAGTTGATTATCCTCTGTTGGCATCGTTACGTGTCCGAACGCGTTTCTAGGATTAGCGACGACGATCTAATCCGCTCTCCTCTGTCCACGGATTGAAGAGACCGTAAAATTTTAGATAACCTCTCGGCAGGCTTTCCAGGATGGTAATGAGAAGTAGGAGTCTTACCCTTGTCCGCGGGAGTGCATGAGAGCAGCGCTACACTACTATTTATTTTCCTCTCCACTGTAACAGAAGGGAAATGAAGACGAAGTGGCGAGGGCGCTGCGTCGCGGAGGGAACACACCATACCCTTTACATCGAATCAAGACCCGAGGAAGCCAGAGTAAAGAAATCTACAGCGAGCAAACAGAGGCGAGAGTGAGCTATGGCAGGCGGGCAGGGAGGAAAGAGCCCTTCCCTGTTCCCCAACCACAACACAGACTCCAGAAAGCTTCCGCCGCCCCCGCCGCTCGCGACTGTCATTTGTTATCGAGTCAGAACGCATTAAGGCGACCCACTCCTCTCTCTGGTGGCTGTATTGGGCTTGACCGCCGCCCTAACACAGCCCTGCCGCCCCTCCTTGCCCCCTGACGCTTACGTGTAATGTATGTTGTGACGCATGGAGTTTTGGGGGAGGGAGAGAGAGAGAGAGAGAGAGAGAGAGAGAGAGAGAGAGAGAGAGAGAGAGAGAGAGAGAGAGAAAGAGAAAAAAAAAACGGTTCCACATTAACTCTCCCTCTTTTAGTATTTCACTCTCCGCGTTTTTACTTAGATGCAATTTGAAATGTAAATTACTCTTCCCCTCTCTCTCTCTCTCTCTCTCTCTCTCTCTCTCTTCTCTCTCCTTCTCTCTCTCTCTCTCTCTCTCTCTTCTCTCTCTCTCTCTCTCTCCTCTCTCTCTCTCTCTCTCTCTTCTTCTCTCTCTCTCTCTCTCTCTCTCTCTCTCTCTCTCTCTCTCTCTCTCTCTCTCTCTTCTCTCTCTCTCTCTCTCTCTCTCAAGTACCATTACCTATACAAGATTTTGTCGCAATCGGAAGCCTATTTTGAAGAATCTTTTTTGATTAATGATAAAAATATGTAAGAGATAAAAAAAATAACAATCTACTTAATTGACAGTTTTTTCCCTCGTTCATAAATATGTATTCCCTGCAAAACAAAAATGTACTCAGTTGGGAAAAGAAGCACAATAACAATTTCGCAACGCATTTTGACACTGGAAATATCCCACGTGATGTATAATTTACAGTATTTCATCATGCAAACATTGTCTCGGACACACACACACACACACACACACACACACACACACACACACACACACACACACACACACACACACACACACACACACACACACACACACACACACACACACACACACACACACACACACACACACACACACACACACACACACACACACACACACAGAAAGAGAGACGGAGAGAGTGAGAAAATTGCGAGAAAAAAAATACATACGTCTAGTCGATAAAAGAGACATATCACGTGACAAAAACTTAACATATATTCATTTTAATGTTTCACTCGAGGCCTCAACACGAACCCAAATATTTCAACGAATTGCCACACTATAAATATTTTTGTCCTCAACTAATTCAGTGTTACTAATTAATGGCATAACTATGTGTCTTCCGCGATCTCAAGACTCTCATTGTTTTTGCGCCCTCTGACCTCTCTTGACCCTTTAAAAAACACCCATATGACCTCTGAATATTACTGAAATAGAGGGAGAGACTTTTGTGCATCCTCCTTACACAATATACATATAATAAATTCAAATATAACACTTGATTGTATTTTTTATATATATGAAAATAAACTTTGCCGAATTGACTATATATTTCGACGATGGATTGTAAGTAAACGTTCCCATTTTGTAGGTAATTAAGTAAGTAAAGTAAGTAAGTAATTAGGTTTTTGTAAGTAAGTTTTGTTCCCATTAAACAAAATTAGAAAAAAATGTAGCTGCTTTACTATCGTCACTGTATTCATCATTAGCAGACTAAATCACGTCTGGCAATCAAGGAAATGAAGGGAGAAGATTGATAAAGTAAGTGAAGTATATGAAAAAGGAATATCAGGCAATGAGAAGGAAAATATCTAAAGAAAACAAGGAAATAAGGGAAAAGAATTGAATATGAGGGGAAAGAATTGACAGGAGAGTAACAACTGAGAGACAGACAGAGACAGAGACAGAGAGACAGAGACAGAGACAGAGACAGAGACAGAGACAGAGACAGAGACAGAGACAGAGACAGAGACAGAGACAGAGACAGAGACAGAGACAGAGACAGAGACAGAGACAGAGACAGAGACAGAGACAGAGAGAGAGAGAGAGAGAGAGAGAGAGAGAGAGAGAGAGGTGTGTGTGTGTGTGTGTGTGTGTGTGTGTGTGTGTGTGTGTGTGTGTGTGTGTGTGAGAGAATACGATTGACAGTGTAGGGAGAAAGGGTTGAGAGCGGGCTAACAGTGGCGAGAGAGTAAACATTGAAAGGAGAAAAGGCTGACAGCGGCCTGACAATACATAGGAAAGGGGCTGACAGCGTGCGGGAGGGAAAAGGGCTGACACGGCTGAGAGGAGGAAGGGCTGACAGCGGCCTGACAATACATAGGAAAGGGGCTGACAGCGTGCGGAAGGGAAAAGGGTTGACACGGCTGAGAGGAGGAAGGGCTGACAGCGGCCTGACAATACATAGGAAAGGGGCTGACAGCGTGCGGAAGGGAAAAGGGTTGACACGGCTGAGAGGAGGAAGGGCTGACAGCGGCCTGACAATACATAGGAAAGGGGCTGACAGCGTGCGGGAGGGAAAAGGGCTGACACGGCTGAGAGGAGGAAGGGCTGACAAGGGACTGAAACTTATGCAGGGCTGTTGAAAAGCTTTATTATTGCACTGGGTACGTGTATTGTCTTAGCCGACCAATTAGCGGCTTGTTAGTTGCGTTAATTAAACCTGCTTAACGAGGGGGGTAATTAGAACCTTCCGGAGAACAACGCCGTAATGATGTAGTTCAGCGAAGCAAAGCAGGATAACCGTATAGAGGAACGCAATTTATTCGGTATAGCACAGTCTAATTTGCGTTCTTTTTTTTCCTTTTTTTTCGATGTTTTCAGTTTGGTTCCGGTTTTTTTCTTTTTGTATATTTACTTTGTATTTATATTCGAATAACGGATTTGCGTTCATTATTAACTTTTACTTGCATGAATTTGTAGAATCTTCGAAGTTAATCACATTTTATTAAGCTTTTCTTCTATTTTTCTATTTATTTTTTTCATTATAAATCGTTATATTGATCTTTTTTTCCATCCGACTAAGTTTATGGATAATATTTTTTAATAAACCAGAATTAAGTCTTGCGTTATTTGGTTACTCAATGAACAATGAATAGAGTCTGAATTTACTTTTGATGTACAATATTTAAACTCTTCTTCCAAATCAAACTATAAATACTACCTTTTATTTACTCATACCTTGAAAATTTAATAATAAACACAAAATACAAAGCACGCAACCTAAGGCTCGTACATAAAACAGTCGCTTCAAAGACAACACAAATAATACTAATGACACAAAATTCACTTAATCATTCTTCAAATCGATATATAATGTAAAGGCATCGGGTACTGTGTCTGCGTCCTCGTCTTTGCCTACGAAATACATGAATAAATTGCAGAAAATGTAATAATGATAATGATAATAATAATAACAATAGTAATACTGATAATAATACCTCAATAAATACCTTGATAAATTGCCAGAAAGGTACCACATACGAAAGCTTGTATTTAAAGATGATGATGATGATGATGATGACGCCATTATGTGTGATGACAATCCTACCCACTACTACTCTTCCCCCCACCTCAGGACCCCCCAACCCACCCCCTACCAAACTGCAGAGGCCAATCATCATCAAGACAATAAGTTTACTCAACAAACTGAAGAAAAGAAAGCAACTGCATATATGGTTTGCTATTAGGTCTTGTGTACATGTGTGTGTTTGTGTGTATGTGTGTGTATCTGTGTGTGTGTGTGTGTGTGTGTGTGTGTGTGTGTGTGTGTGTGTGTGTGTGTGTGTGTGTGTGCGTGTGTGTGTGTGTGTGTGTTTATCTGTGTGTGTGTTTGTGTGTGTGTACGAGCGTATGTGCTTAATTGTATCCGGTAACACGAGCTGACACAGTAATGAGCATCCTTAAGTTTAACAATAACTCCTGCATTGAGTGTATTTACATAATGAAGCGAAGGCAAGACTTAATGAACACTCAAGGCATCAAACAATGTAAAAGGAAACAATAAACACTTAAAAACAAACACTAAAACAAACATTCATTCACAATAACATAATAAATCACAGAAAATACATCAAAGAATATCAACCTCAGCTTAAAATAACAAAACAGCAATATTGAATCAAATAATGCAATCTAAACACAAAAGATTAATTAAAGAGAGAGAGAGAGAGAGAGAGAGAGAGAGAGAGAGAGAGAGAGAGAGAGAGAGAGAGAGAGAGAGAGAGAGAGAGAGAGAGAGGAGTAAAAAACGGGTATAACAGGAAACTGAGAGAAATTGTAAACTGAGGCAATAGGGGTGAGACAGACAGGGAGAGGAGGAGACAAGTTGGCAGGGCGACAGGCAGAGGGCAAGGCACTTAGGCAAGGGAGGAAGGTTGCTGGGGGGGGGGGGGAAGCAACGGGACACCAAGGGAGGAAGCCAATCTAAGAGGAAGGGAAAAAAGTTGATTAGAGAGAGAGAGAGAAAGAAAGAGAGAGAGAGAGAGAATCAACAGGCTGACAAACCAAGTAGATAAGCAGATATACAACCACATAAACTGACAAGAGACGCAAATAAACAGGAGCAAACAAACAGATATACCAACAAAAGAGTAGATATGTAAGCAGACATGTAGATAAGAAGACAACAGATAAGTGTAAAAATAGACAAACAGACAGGCAAGAAGGCAGAAATGTAAGCAGACAGACAGGAGAGCAGGTAGATAGGAAGGCAAGTATATATGTAAACAAGCAGGTAGATAGGAAGGCAAGTATATATGTAAACAAGCAGGTAGATAGGAAGGCAAGTATATATGTAAACAAGCAGGTAGATAGGAAGGCAAGTATATATGTAAACAAGCAGGTAGATAGGAAGGCAAGTATATATGTAAACAAGCAGGTAGATAGGAAGGCAAGTATATATGTAAACAAGCAGGTAGACAGGCAGGAAAGTAGATATGTAAGCAAGCAGGTAGACAGGCAGGCAAGTAGATATGTAAGCAAGCAGGTAGATAGGCAGGAAAGTAGATATGTAAGCAAGCAGGTAGACAGGCAGGCAAGTAGATATGTAAGCAAGCAGGTAGACAGGCAGGAAAGTAGATATGTAAACAAGCAGGTAGACAGGCAGGCAAGTAGATATGTAAACAAGCAGGTAGATAGGCAGGCAAGTAGATATGTAAACAAGCAGGTAGATAGGCAGGCAAGTAGGTATGTAAACAAGCAGGTAGATAGGCAGGAAAGTAGATATGTAAACAAGCAGGTAGACAGGCAGGAAAGTAGATATGTAAACAAGCAGGTAGATAGGCAGGAAAGTAGGTATGTAAACAAGCAGGTAGATAGGCAGGAAAGTAGATATGTAAACAAGCAGGTAGATAGGCAGGCAAGTAGATATGTAAACAAGCAGGTAGATAGGCAGGAAAGTAGATATGTAAACAAGCAGGTAGACAGGCAGGAAAGTAGATATGTAAACAAGCAGGTAGACAGGCAGGAAAGTAGATATGTAAACAAGCAGGTAGACAGGCAGGAAAGTAGATATGTAAACAAGCAGGTAGACAGGCAGGCAAGTAGATATGTAAACAAGCAGGTAGACAGGCAGGAAAGTAGATATGTAAACAAGCAGGTAGACAGGCAGGGAAGTATATATGTAAACAAACAAGTAGACAGGCAGGAAAATACATATGTAAACAAGCAGGTAGACAGGCAGGAAAATACATATGTAAACAAGCAGGTAGACAGGCAGGCAAGTAGATATGTAAACAAGCAGGTAGATAGGCAGGAAAGTAGATATGTAAACAAGCAGATAGACAGGCAGGGAAGTATATATGTAAACAAGCAGGTAGACAGGCAGGCAAGTATGTATGTAAACAAGCAGGTAGACAGGCAGGCAAGTAGATATGTAAACAAGCAGGTAGACAGGCAGGCAAGTAGATATGTAAACAAGCAGGCAAGATAGGCAGGAAAGTAGGTATGTAAACAAGCAGGTAGATAGGCAGGCAAGTAGATATGTAAACAAGCAGGTAGATAGGCAGGCAAGTAGATATGTAAACAAGCAGGTAGACAGGCAAGAAAGTAGATATGTAAACAAGCAGGTAGACAGGCAGGAAAGTAGATTTGTAAACAAGCAGGTAGACAGGCATGAAAGTAGATTTGTAAACAAGCAGGTAGACAGGCAGGCAAGTAGATATGTAAACAAGCAGGTAGACAGGCAGGCAAGTAGATATGTAAACAAGCAGGTAGACAGGCAGGCAAGTAGGT
>JACEEZ010024570.1:385000-405000 GCA_016584305.1 Chionoecetes opilio
CTAAGTTTAGATGCTCAGTAGTTTATCTATTCATTTCAAACATAATACTTTACTTTACACACCTTATTCTTGATGCAAAGTTTCATCTTACTTAAAAACTTGCTGAAACGAAACAAAATATACAGGAAATAAAATCCTCTTTCTTTATCTATCAGTCTTACATTCGTGGTACGCAAAATATAACAGTACAATCCACCTATCTTTGAGAAAATCTTATATGGCCTACGTATATAGGATCCCTCTGTAGATATTCTTATGTAGTCAAATTCATACATTCCCACTAAAATATTTTCACTTGAATTGGCAGAAATATGAATTATTATTTTACATGAAGGTGCGAAGGTTGAAAGAAGCTCTCAAGGGAAACAAGCGACATTCAGTAAGGCAGCAGCCAGCCTGTAATAAGCCATTATAAAGAGACATTCAAGTGAACATTCCCGGCATAGTCGTTTTTGAAGCGACACACTTTGGGCCCCGCGCGGCAGCCTCGCGTGTCGTGTATGAATTACTCAGTGAAATTTGACCCGAGCGTCTATAATGGAAAAGGCCGCAGCGCCGCTAATTCCCCCGTGATCAAATGTGCATCTTAATGGAAGAGGAATTTATTAAAGGTTCACCGTGACCTCGCGACAGCATTTCTGCCATTCCTAAAAGTCAATGCTTTTAATGACTGCGTATTATAATAATTACATAGATAAAGAGAACAGTCTGGCTGGTGCAACTCCCGACGCCTCCGCCGAGCTAATTACTATTAATAGCCAGTATGAATGTCCTTAAACTATCTTTTAAAAAGGAAGACTGTTAACGCGGCTTGACGCTGCGGTATCATTTACCTCCATTAGTTAGCGGCGCGCCGTAATAAAATGTGGAGACGCGGGTGCAAAATTACAAACAGGCAAATGGCTCTCCATTAGTGGAGGGTCTTTGCTTTCTGGCCCCCATTAAACTACATTAAAATATCACTTCCATTGCCGCGCTGTTAAAATGTCGATGTTGGTGTGATGCAGAGGACAAAATAACGGGCTAATGGAGCACCTTGTCACCTCCAATGCAAGGCCTCGCGCCACATGCACCCCAACGCCATACACATTATGTACACACACGCAGGCACACACGCAGGCACACACACACGCACACACACACGTACACACACACACAAACACAGGCACGCACGTAAGCACGAACGACCGCACGACCACACACACACGCACGCACACAGGCACACACGCACGCACACACACATGTACGCTGCCATGCAGGGGTGCGGGCGGGCCAACATGTACAGGGGCGTGACCCGTGACATGGGCAGCAGTGGTTCTCCCTTACAGCACACCACCGCCCCCTGAACCCGCGGCCCCCCTGTCCCTACACTAATACAACCTTCTGCTGCGGGGACGGGGGACTGCAGGGGGGGGGGGGTTAGTAATCATGCTTATCCAACTTTTTTTCCGAAAGAGAAATGAATGGATGGACCAGGGTAAGCATTGAGCAAGTGTATCTCTGACGGGATAATTAACCCTCTAAACACTCTAAAGGGTTTCCTCTTCATCTTCAACTTCTACTTCTTCTCTGTCTCCTTTATCTTCACCTTCTTCGTCTCCTTCTACAGTTTTATTTACTTCTTCTTTTTTCTACTTTTCTATTGTTTGTGTGTGTGCGTGCGTGGAAACATAACCAAACTATAACCTTATTATTTTATCTTCGACTGACGCCCTCCACCCTAAAAAAATGAAAAATAAAAACCAACATCATTTTTCACCTATCCATCTTTTTTTCACCTCGCCCTGAAGCATAATAGCAAAACAACGAATAGATTGCAATAAACATCAAGGCTTTTTTTCATCCCATGTAATAATCTCGCGGGAAGAACATGCATGACCGCTCTTCAAAAACTGCCCCTGAAAAAATTAGTCACTTTTTGTTCTTATCTTTTCTGCATATTTTTGTTACACTGATATCACGGTGGGAAAAGCATAACTATTTTTCCGCTGATGTGAAATTAGCTGCATCTGCTATTTTCATTTTTTTCATTCTCTTTATCTCTCTTTCTATCTTTCTTTTTTCCTCTCTCCTTCCTCATTAGTAAAGACAAGAACTAAGAGAGAGAGAGAGAGAGAGAGAGAGAGAGAGAGAGAGAGAGAGAGAGAGAGAGAGAGAGAGAGAGAGAGTACAGAAAGCAAAGAAAAAACAGTAGAGAGAAAAAATGTATTGAAAACTGAGCACACAACCTTTCAAACTGCAGACAAAGAATAAATAAAGAACTAAAATAAACCTTTCTATAATTCATTCAGTTAATTCCACAAAGGTATACTAAGTCAATCGAAAAACACATTACCTTAAAAAAGCAAAACACTAAATCAAATTATTCTACCAAGTCTGCGAATAACAATAAGAAAAAAAACCTCATTATTCACAATTATCTTTGAAGTCAATCTAAATCCGTAAAGAAAATCGTCATACACTTTTATCAGCTTGAAATAAAATAGTTACATTGGTTACAGCTGCCTAGACGTTCCCGTGCCACGAGGGGTTTAGGGGAGGAAGTGATAGACAGGCGGCCATTATGGAGGCTTAGCAGGAGACACACACCTGTAATTACGCTAAAAGGAAACACAGGTGGATCTTACTCTTCTCTCAACCTTCTGACTGACTGTGGTATCTCCCTCCATCCCTCTTCCTCCTCCTCTGTAACCTCTCCTCTTCTTCCTCCTCCTCCTCCTCCTCCTCCTCCTCCTCCTTCTCCTCCTCCTCCTCCCGCCATCCCTCTTCTGTAACCTCTCCTATGTAACCTCTCCTCCTCCTCCTCCTCCTCCCGCCATCCCTCCTCTGTAACCTCTCCTATGTAACTCCTCCTCCTCCTCCCTCCTCCTCCTCCTCCTCCTCCTCCCTCCCCTCCTCCCTCCTCCCTCCTCCTCCTCCTCCTCCTCCTCCTCCTCCTCCTTCTCTTCCTCCTTCTCTTCCTCCTCCTCCTCTTCCATCCCTCCTCCTCCTCCTCCTCCTGTCCGTTTCATGTCTATCTTCCCATGAAACAGTTCGACTCATCTTACAAAAGATTCTCATTCATCTAAAGCAACACAGATGAATGCGATGCTGATAGAGTCTGTGTTGATGATTTGACTTCCATTCCCACACAGACATTATGATAATCTTTCTGGTATTATAATTTCTTTTCGTTACATATTCTCCCTCTCACCATCCCTCTCTTCCCTTCCATATCATCCCCTCACGTCCCCTCCCATCATGCCTTCCCCTCTTCTCTCATTTATCCTTGACGCCATCCAATTATATTTTTTTATATCGCTCACCCTTTCCTCTCTCTTTAGTCTCATCTAATCCCATCCCAACGACATCCCCTCTTACCTGCCCTCCCCCCCTTTTCAACCCCCTATATCACTACTACCATCACCACAACCACCCCCTCACCATAACAACCACCATCACCACCCTATTGTATACACCTATGATCACTATATACTGGAGATACACACACATACACATAAAGATACATGTGTGTGTGTGTGTGTGTGTGTGTGTGTGTGTGTGTGTGTGTGTGTGTGTGTGTGTGTGTGTGTGTGTGGTGTGTGTGGTGTGTGTGGTGTGTGGGGTGTGTGTGGTGTGTGGTGTGTATGGTGGGTGTGTGTTGGGTGTGTGTGTGTGGTGTGTGGTGTGTGTGTGTGTGTGTGTGTGTGTGTGTGTGTGTGTGTGTGTGTGTGGTGTGTGTGTGTGGTGTGTGGTGTGTGTGTGTGGTGTGTGGTGTGTGTGTGGTGTGTGTGTGTGTGTGGTGTGTGTGTGTGGTGTGTGGTGTGTGGTATGTGGTGTGTGTGTGTATTGGTGTGTGTTGGTGTGTGTGTTGGTGTGTGTGTTGGTGTGTGTTGGTGTGTGTGTGTGTGTGTGTGTGTGTATGAGTGATTGGTGCACACATACAATTATGTCTATATATTATGCAGCCTCCCCGCCACTCTCAGTTACTGTCCCATTTCATTATAAAATATCGGATTGCCATCAATGTAGTTTATGACAAGTAATCAACGGGTTCAGTGGCGTCATTTACGTGCTATAAACAAATGCCACACGCCCCACGCCAATGCGCTTCCCGCTTGTCATATCTTGTTGGGTCATCATTATCTGCTCATTGCTTTTTTATATTATCCATAATTTTTTTTACTCTTATTTTTTGCACCCAGTTCATAAAAGCGTTTTCACTGTCGTTATCCGGTTTTCTTTGTGCTAAAGTGTCGTTCAGGTTTCAGTCAGGTTTTAGTCAAGTTTCAGTTACAGTTTCAGTTCTTTATTGTCTCCTTTTTATAATTACAGTCTTTTGTAAGCTTGTATTTCATGTTGTCTTTTTATCCGGTAATATAATCAGGAAAAATCTAGGAAAAAAAATTACTTAGAAAAATAAGGTCAGGTTATTCTGTTTACCTTACTTCCAATTCTGTTTAATTTGTACTTTCTTTCCAGCAATAATATAATCCAGTCTCCACAGGTAACCATTAAATCACAACACACACCTGGACAGACACTTTACTACACCTACTATATACACATTCCCTCACATACTAGTACGTTAGCCACGCTCGCGCACACGCACCCTCCAGATAGGTCAACATTCCTCCCTCCATCAGCGCAGCGAAAGGCGTCTCTCGAAGGGCAAAGTCTCTCCTCACTAGCCAATCACAGACAATTTACCTTCATTAATCTCACCAATGGCAGCGATCAGGGATTAGTGGCAGCTGTCAACGCCCCTCAGACTATTTCACGTGATCTTTTAATTCATCCATAATTTTATAAGCTCCTCCATCACCTTCCATTTCCACAAAGAGAAAAGTTTGGAAGTCGGGTCGTCAGCGCTGTGGAGGATTTTACGCTGCTATAGATTGGCCCTTCGTGTTATCGATAAAGGGCGCTGCTATTCGTTGTACTAATATTCCCTTATTCAATGGTCCTTCTCGACTACCTATGATTATTATTGATAGTTTACCTTTTACCAGCGATAACTTTCACACCCTTTTCATTATTCAGTGTCCAACCTCCGATGTAGCTAGTGACGTCGTGTAGAATGTATCATTAAGGAAACTATCTGATCACACTGGGAAATTAAATGCTGTCAGTCTTCAGTGCTAAAAAATAATAATAATAAGTTGCGATTTTACAATGTCGAGATGAGAAATTTTATTGTTCTCATCGAACTCCTGTGATTCGAGTCGACATCTGAGGAAAGTGCCGACACTCTGCTAAAATCTCGAGGGGACAGAGGGAGAGGGGGGGAGGAGAGGGAAGGGAGGGAGAAATAGAAGAATGACTGGAAGGGAGGGAGGGGGGGAATGAGGAGAGAGAGAGAGAGAGAGAGAGAGAGAGAGAGAGAGAGAGAGAGAGAGAGAGAGAGAGAGAGAGAGAGAGAGAGAGAGAGAGAGAGAGAGAGAGAGAGAGAGAGAGAGAGAGAGAGAGAGAGAGAGAGAGAGAGTACAGAAAGCAAAGAAAGAACAGTAAAGAGAAAAAAAGCATTACAAACTGAGCACACAACCTTTCGAACTGCAGACAAAGAATAAATAAAGAATAGAAACAAAATTCACAACCTTGAAAAAATCTAAAAACAAACAATAAAACCAAATGAAAATCCAACACCATCAAAATCTAAATAATACAAACTATCAAAATCACAAAAATTAACCACTGAACGACGTAACAATCCATATATTCAAACCTCTACAAGCACCACACTATGAAATTACTAAACTAAATAACTTGAACTATTACAAAAACTAAACATTGCATGCGCCAGTGTGGGGAGTCGGCGAGACGGGGGTGACGAGCAGGCGCCCTCAGCCTCCCACCAGCTGTCACCACCTGATTGACACACGAATTTTTTGCCTCTCCGCCCACAGGTGATTCCCCCGACCAGACATCCTTGTTGCTCTTTTTTTACATTTTTTGGTGTGGTGAAAACGGGGACCCAACACACACTCCTCATGTCCTTTCCGTTATTAACCCCTTCACGCCCAGGTCTTTCCTTTGCTATAAAAAATTGTATGTTGTCGAGCCATAAAATTACGAAAAGTAACTGACTATACCAAATTAGTTAATGGACAAGGATACTTAACAGGTCATATCTATAAAATAATGCTTATATTCACTAAAAATAGTCTAATGGTACCCAAATTACAATGGGAATTACGCTCTGGGTTTCAAGGGGCTAATATCACCATTGTTACTTTATCTTATCTGTTAACATTCGCATTACATTCAAGAAACGATTCACTTATCTTCTGCATAAAAAATTAGTCTTTAATTAAAGCAGTGAGCAAGTTCTGTATTGTCATCATACTTATGTTATCAATTTAGTACTAGAATTTTTGTACAAGTAGCAAATATTTACCCTTTTACTCTAATAAATAACCTTTAAAGCAATGGAAGCTATTAATAATAGTATCTGCTATCTATCGTTCTATCTATCTTTTCTTCTTACTGGTAAAGCGTTATCAGTCTCGTGTATCAGAACGTTCTCCAATGCCGTCCAGGAACACAGGGTTGCCAAGCCCTCCCTCCACCCACCATAAATACGCAATGAGTTAATGAAGAGACTCAATTGTACTCGGAGAATTACAAGTTGATGCTTCCCATTAATATTGCACAATGTAATTCTAACTTAATTTCAGAGATGACAGACTGCAATGCATTCCTTATGGTGCCAGAAACTGAAGTAAAAAAAAGTCTTCTCGCTATAACAGAACAGACAACACAGTCAATCAGCATCACATACAATATTGATCAAGTAATTTATAAGAGTAATCAATATATAAACTCATTAACCTCACGATTCTGGATGCAACCTTAACGAATGACTAATAAAAATTATGATGAGTTACATGTCACTGCGTTGATTATTTCTTCATTAATTTCACTCAAGATAATGATAGTATAAGGGAACTCATTACTTAACAGTCACTTAAGCATCAAAACCACAACAATCAACTCTCTCCTTTGTAGACTTAATTAAATAACTCAACTTCCTCCTATAACACTGTCCTCTCACAAGCCTTACCTTCTTACATAATTAATCTAACATCAATCACTTCAATATTACACCCACTAGCCACACCCGAGACATCACATCCCTTGCCCCACATCATCTATATATTAACTATCACCTCTACTACATCAGACGTGCTGGTCATTATCAACTTCTGCCACTGCACGCCTTTAAGACCTTCACGCCCAGATCTTTCCTATGATAATATATATAATAGTCTGTTGTTAGGCATAAAATTACGAAAACTACTTAATATACCAAATAACCTAGTGGAAAAGGATATTAAACAGGTCACATCTATAAAATATTGCTTATATTAATTAAAATTGTCTAATGGTATCCAAATTACAATGGAAATTACGTTCTGGGCCTCAAGGGGTTAAGACCTTTTACGTATAATTCCACTATTATAATCAACGTAAATAGAGACGCAATACAAGGCGATGATATAAGGTGTTCTAGTATTCCTGTCGCTCCTCCAGGTGGCTCTGAGGTACCAAGGGCGTCACCTCAGGGAATGCCAACACGGCAGGAAAGGTACACTCGCGCAGGACGAAGTGGAAGGGAAGGAAAATTAAGATGAAGGAAAGATTCTAACCAAGAAAATGAGGGGGAATGTATCTGTCCTTGACTTTCTTTACACTGGGTAATGGTAAGATGAAACACAGCGACTCATTACCTTGTTTAATGCCAATTCGCAGCGTCTCGAACTACTCTCTGAAGGGTTCCAAGACTCCTCCCGCCCTCCATCCCTCTCCTGTTCTTTCCCGTGAGTTAAACTTGAGAAAATGAAGACATATGGCGTGTTCTTTCCCCTCCTTGCCAGGTTCACGACTCAAGGGCGTCCCCGTCTCTCAAGGAATCGAGGACGAGATGCGAGGACAGGTCAGACGCACAACAGAAACGTCGCAAGGTAATTATCCAAATGGGTTCATTATCTTAATGTTCGCTGATGAAGATTTAAACAGACTGTGTGAGTGTACTGCATTCCCCTGAGACACAGCTAAGACGGCTCTCTCTCTCTCTCTCTCTCTCTCTCTCTCTCTCTCTCTCTCTCTCTCTCTCTCTCTCTCTCTCTCTCTCTCTCTCTCTCTCTCTCTCTCTCTCTCTCTCTCTCTCTCTCTCTCTCTCTCTCTCTCTCTCTCTCTCTCTCTCTCTCTCTCTCTCTCTCTCTCTCTCTCTCTCTCCCTCTCTCTCTCCCTCTCTCTCTCGCTCGCTCTCTCTCTCTCTCTCTCTCTCGCTCTGATCTGCGCGTGTATTTGTGTTGAAACACTAATCATAGGATATGATAACTATATAATAATTTGCAAACCTAGTTGATGTAAAGCACAGGTTCGATAATGAAAGTGGTTGTAAAATCTGGCTAGTTCCCCATCCCTATCACGCGTCAGATTAGTCTGATCATTATAAATATGCATAATTTCCAAGAACACCAAAGGAAAACAGCAAGATGTATGTTTTCAGTAACAGACTGCTCGATATGTTTTGTTGAACTATACTTTGCACAAAATAAACTAATGATAACTTACTTGCGATGCATCTTATATCTGCCTTTATTATCTCCTCCATTCCTCGGCTGCTTAGTCACACATCGATGAGCCGTCCAGGTATTTATACATGAGATTTTGCATATTATTTTCATTCATTAAGTCAAATAATCTCTTCTTGATAATACCTTTCAAGTTTTTCTTTTCAGCCAAACTCCTTCGCACCGATCACCAACTTCGATCACGTGACCATTCCAAACTCCTTCGCACCGATCACCAACTTCGATCCCGTGACCATTCCAAACTCCTTCGCACCGATCACCAACTTCGATCACGTGACCATTCCAAACTCCTTCGCACCGATCACCAACTTCGATCACGTGACCATTCCAAACTCCTTCGCACCGATCACCAACTTCGATCACGTGACTATTCCAAACTCCTTCGCACCGATCACCAACTTCGATCCCGTGACCATTCCAACAAACTCCTTCGCACCGATCACCAACTTCGATCCCGTGACCATTCCAAACTCCTTCGCACCGATCACCAACTTCGATCCCGTGACCATTCCAAACTCCTTCGCACCGATCACCAACTTCGATCCCGTGACCATTCCAAACTCCTTCGCACCGATCACCAACTTCGATCACGTGACCATTCCAAACTCCTTCGCACCGATCACCAACTTCGATCCCGTGACCATTCCAAACTCCTTCGCACCGATCACCAACTTCGATCACGTGACCATTCCAAACTCCTTCGCACCGATCACCAACTTCGATCCCGTGACCATTCCAAACTCCTTCGCACCGATCACCAACTTCGATCCCGTGACCATTCCAAACAACACACCTGGAATTCCAAGCATGAAAAGTCCATCCATCAGAAACAGAACAAAAGAAAAAAAAATCAATATCAATCAATAAAAAAAAAGAAGTCTCATTATATTCTTTGTCATTATATTTACCATTTTTACTCGCTAATTATTGTTATATTAATCTCATAACTATAAACTGACGAAATAAATGTACTTACTTTAGAGCTGAATGTTCCTTCTTCAAACACAATCCTTCTTCTTTATAGTTGAAATGTGTCGAGTTTTCTTCGTAAGTCGTAAACAAAATACTCGTGAAAATATATCACACGTTGACAAACCGAATTTCTTGCCGCTGTATCAATCAAGACATTTAATGAACATCGAATCGCACATCAACGTTATTCAGATCATCCTTAAAATATCAGAAAGTGGAACAATACGTCGCATCATCAATTGTCTTCTTCTCAAGGTCTATCGAGTAAACATAGTATAAAGTATATTATGTATACTATATAGACCTTGCCTCTATTTTGTCTCTAATACCGCAGCGCTGGACGGAATCAACTCACACGACGCACTAACATTCATCTGTGACGTCACTAACAAACAACAACAACAACACTCACGTATGTCCTCTCCAGGCGGCCTGATGAACCCTGTGAAAAAAATAAGACAAAATTTATTTAAGCTCATCATTATAACTTTTCACCCTAAATTTCAGTGACCATGCAATAAAAAATCGACGCTAAAGTTAATGATAATGATAATAGAAATAATGAAAATGATAATTGGAAGGGCTAGTTTGTAATAATGAAAATAAATACAATGATGACAATGATAATACTAGTGATGTTAATGATTGAAATAATGATAAAAGTAATAATGATAATGTGAAACGAAAGGGACAGAGCCAAGGAGCCCCGAAGGAGGTAATGAGGATGCAACACAACACTACCGTAGCATCAGTGACGCAACACAAGCAGCTGCAACAATGGAAGGGTAACAACACAAAATAATTATAATAGAGTGATACAACACATATAGATACTCTCGTAACACTACTTATAAATGAGTCATATGGGTATACAGGATAATTAAAGAAACACACACACACACACACACACACACACACACACACCCACACAGAGACAGACACAGACACAGACACAGACACACGCACACACAATGATGGGGAGAAACAGAGGGTGACACACACACATCATCCCCGTTAAGAAAAGAACAAATAAACAAGACAGCCAAACTAATTAAATTCTTTGCATATAAGAAAACTAATAATGAGAGGATAAAAAATGACGCCATGACAAAATATAAAAAAACCGAACACTGCCAAGACTGAGACCTTCATTAACTAGGTCTGGCTACATATCATTTAATATCCAGGAGTAAAAAAAAAAAGGAAAAAAAGTGGGCTTATTAAGAACATTCTATAAAAATGCATTAATTAACTCACAACTTTCCCTATATACCGTGGAAATGAAAAACACTCGAGGCTGCCGGGCCCCCAGGACGTAGGGTTTCAGTTAATTATGGAACCTCATTGTCGAGTTAAGGGAAACCTCTATCACTGCCTCAGATTAGAGAGATATTAAAAAAAAATGAGAATGAAAAATAATATATTCCTCAGAAGACTAAGAGAAGACAACGTACTGAGGACAAAGAAAGAAGGCACTACACAGTCTTCAATTTCCTTCACTTCTATAATTATTTCCTTTATGTATTTTATTCAAGGTAATTCAATGAGCTACATGTATTTTCTTTCACATTTAATATCTATCATTGTAAGAATTCCCACCGTTACCCTTTCCCAAACGCCTAACACGGTATCATTAGCACGAGGTTAAGCCGCTGGGCCCTCATTACGATCTCATTTTTTCATTTTTGACCGAAGATTCCAGGAAAATGTACCCCCGAACTCTTGATGTTGTTCTTAAGATAACATTTACCAAGGAACTCTCAGTAAACAGTGAGGGAATATTATTTGGTTTGCTCCTCTATTCTGACTGCACGGAGAGGAACCAGGCATTGCTGTACCAAGAACTCGCTAAGATCTGCGTAATTTCTCTCTCTCTCTCTCTCTCTCTCTCTCTCTCTCTCTCTCTCTCTCTCTCTCTCTCTCTCTCTTTACTTCACCTGGCAACATGAATACATCAAAAAACCTCGTTAAGCCTGGCAATGCATTAATTAAATACATCCCATACGAGTAATTGAAAGAAAAAAACCATTACCTTTATCTAAGAAAAACTTTGGTTAGAAAAAAATATTTATAAAAATTCTAAAATGTGGCAAAATGCACACGAATCTCTCTCCTTTTGAGCTGAAGCCGCTTCAACGCAAAACGGCGGCTTTGAAATACCCTGTTTTTCTTCCTCTCAAAAAATCTCCAGCATCACAATGATTCTTCCGCTCGTTCGGCTGTGAACCGGGTAAAAACGTGGTCATTGTTGCGCCCCACAAAGGCCCCAGCGATAAGACAAACAAGTGCAATATCTTAAGCAACGACTGATCACTTTCTTCAGTACAGAGAAGCGCAGCCCCGTGCAAGGCCCACCTCCAATTCTCTTAATAGGTCCTAAACAAAACTTCTTTGTGTTTTATCGTTCTCTCAAGCTTTCATCCTTTTATTGTACATCTGACGTCGCTATTTTTAAGCGGAATCAAAGAAGAGCGGCTTTTCACATTTTCACAAAATTCTGGAATGAAGAAAAGAAGAAATGTGGAAGACTTTTTCCATATTTTGATAAGCACTCTAAAACAGAACACGACCACTACTCGTCCCTCACCGCGTTTCATCTCGGCGACGAAAGAAAGCAACACAGTCCTGTCTCGCTGTCTCGTGCCTGTTCTCGAATTTGTCCAGAATATGCTAATGCCAGATCCGCCTCATAGATACGACAAACCCACTTTCGTCTCAAAATTTCATCCCTCATCAAGTAGCATCGGCAGTGCGTGGGACTTACACCTCTACGCCCCTGTAACGATAAGACCCAAAGTTCCGATTGTCACTGGAGCTTCTGATTTAGGGAGAAGAGAAGGATGCCAGGATTAAGCGTCGTCTCTTTTAAAAGTTCCATATCAACAAATGGATTGCCGCGTCTTCTATTTTCTCACATCCCACCCAAGGATCCGACACTTCCAGTCCATCAAGTGAGAGTTTTGATTATTTTCAGTGACGCTGATTCGCTGACCGTGATGTTGGAAGGCTTTGTGATTGGCTGTTCCTTACGCAGATCTGGATTACGATTGGCTCTGTCTGACTGTCTGTGTGTCTGAGTGTAGTTGTAGTTTCGTAGATTTCGTTTCGTGTACAGTTTTTGTTTTGTTTTTTGTCCTTGGCCAGTCCTTTAAGATCTAAAAGAAATGTTTAAAAAATGATGCATAGGATGTCTGCGTTGCTGGAAGATTGTTTTTTGCTACATAAGAACATAAGAAAATAAGGAAGGAGAAGGAGGTCTTTTGTTGCCGTAGTGTTGTTGTTACGTCGTCCTGTTTGTGTTGCAGAGTTTTAATCATGACTAGTTATTGTTTTCCGTCTTTCTGTCTGTCTGTCTGTCTGTCGTCTGTCTCTGTCCGATGTTAAAAGCCTCTTGAGGAGAATAAACATGGATGTCTTTTAACGTAAACCTCGAATTTCAGAACTCTTGGCAATAAGGGTTTGTCTTTTATTCTTTTGTTACATCTTTTCATCGTAAGTCATATTCTTAGATGTCTTTTTCTTTCATCCACTCATCACTGTCATGTTTTCCTTTGTAATCTGTTGAAGGTTTTATGCAAGTATTTTTTCTTACTCATGTGTTGCTCCTAAGTCTAATTTGCCTCCAGTCCCTTCATTCTCGTATTTTTTTTCCTTTCTCCATTTCCAAGACAATTCCGTTTGATCCTTTACGCATTTCCTTCAGATTCACTACTTCAAGGAAACTTTCTCCATTATATTACTTCACATGACAAGTCTTTCTCGCTTTTCTATGGCCGACATTTCTTCTCCATTTACTTTAGCATCTTCTTCCTCTTCTAGTTTTCCTTATTTTCCTTCCTTCTTTCTCCTTCCACTTCTCCTCTTTTAGTTTTCCTTCTTTTCCTTCTCCTTCTCCTCTTCCTCCTTCCAGTTATCCTCCTCCTCCTCCTTCTTCCCCTCCTCCTTTTCCTTCTCCTTCTCTTCTTTCTTCTTCCACATATCCTCCTCTTCCTTCTTTCCATCCTCTTCCTTTTCCTTCTCCTCCTCTTCCTTCTCCTTCCACTTATCCTCCTCTTCCTTCTCCATCTCCATCTCCCCCTCCTCCCCCTCCTCCTCTTTATACTTAACATCATCTCCATTATTCTTCCCTTCGAAAACTTTCCACCATACTAGTTTCTCTAACTAAGACGAAGGTGAGTGTGTGGCCCTTATTTCACCTGCCTCGCTCCCTCAACCTCAATCACTTTATTTTCTCAAGTCTTTCTCCCCCCTAAAGGAGCACACTTTCCTGCCCTCATTGTTTCCCCTCAACACGCCTCTCCCTCTACCCCGCTAAACCTTGCCTTGCCTCCAGCCTATCATAGTCTCGTAAAATCATCATAACTCGTCCTTCTCATCTTCCTCGTTAACTTGACATCTCCCTATCAACTTTTTACTGGTATTTTCATTCATTTTTTAATAACTTTTTATAATTTGGTCGATGTACTCTTAAGAAAACTACTTTTTTTCTATTTTCATAAACTGGTTATAAGTATTAGTGTCTATTTTTAGCTCTACCGTTCCAGCACTAACTTCACTCACTAATATAACAATAGATGATTGCTTAAAAAAACCACATTACTTTAGTAGCCAAGTAAGCATCTAAAATATTAACAGTAAAGTGTAAACCCTACTGCTACTACTACTATTACACAACACAACACACACACACACACACACACACACACACACACACAACACACACACAACATAAAAAATATATAATGAATGAGATGATGACTATTGTTCCTTTCAGGCCGCCTTGTTTGCAATGTCAATAGTCACAATATCAGGACGAGACATTTTTATACCAGCATCATTATCAGGTATAGCTTCCTCCCCCTTCCCACCCCCCCTCTTTCCCCCAACTCTCCCCCTCCCTCCCCCTACTAAGGCCCGCCGTATAACTCCCTTCATAAAAATGCTTGACTCTGCTTCCTCATCGCCAGTTTTTATATTCCATTAATTAAATTAGGTGAGAGAGACACACAATGCAGCCTTTGTACGGTACCAACAATACAGCCAGCCCCACTGTTTCCCGAAGGTTTTTTTTTTTCTCTCTCTCTCTCTCTCTCTCTCTCTCTCTCTCTCTCTCTCTCTCTCTCTCTCTCTCTCTCTCTCTCTCTCTCTCTCTTCTCTCTCTCTCTCTCTCTCTCTCTCTCTCTCTCTCTCTCTCTCTCTCTCTCTCTCTCTCTCTCTCTCTCTCTCTCTCGTCTACAGTGTATGTGTTTTCATATCGTGTATTACCATAAAATGTCACAATCATTAACCCAAAATGAAAATATAGTAAATCCAACACACTTAAACCTGCAAAACCAGATGACGAAAAGGACAATGATAGAGAGAAAATAAAAAGCCTTCTGAAAACATACAAAAAAATGGAAATAAAAACAGACAAAACCAGAAGCTACAGAACAGCTATAAAAAGTCTTTGAGATATAAAGGTATACATAAAGAAATAGTAAAGAATAATAAAGAATAATGAAAATACTCCGGAATCACTTAATGAGGAGCTGAGGTTGCGGAGTAAGGAAGAAAGAATGAAGTGAGGGGAGATGATTACATGAAATCCGAAGAGGGGAAAAATAATCGTTATTGCCAAATAAATGGCGAGGGGACAAGACAAGAATATCTATTTAATGAGATAATTAAGAGGGGAAGTGAGTAGAGAAAGAGACACACAGAAAGAGAGAAAGAAGGAAGGAGGAGGAGGAGGAGGAGGAGGAGGAGGAGGAGGAGGAGGAGGTGGAGGAGAGGAGAAGATGCAGACTCCTCTTGAGAACAAAGTTACAATAGGGAAAATGAGGAGCTATTTGGCCTTCTGACTTTGTTCATTGAGTCAGGAAGATTAGGAAGAGGAGGAGGAAGAAGAGAAGGAAGAGGGGAGGAGAACGAGGCGAAGAGGCGGAGGAGGTCGACGAAAAGGACAAGAGATGAGGAAGGAAGGAGGAGGAGGAGGAGGAAGAGGAGGAGGTGCAGAGGCGGGCCAAGGGAACAGAAGTGACGTGAAAATTACTGACGCAGGAGGAGGAAGCAGAAGATGTAATCCATTAGAGCAATTTTGAAGAGGAGGATTGTGGGTAAAACTTGAGGGATCGAGGGAAAGAAAGTTGTAAATTCTGTTCTCAAATTATTATAAATCAGTTATGAACTTGGAAGAGCATTTTCGGTATTTCTGCATTATTTCACAACTTTTCTTTTAGCAGTTGGAACTTAAGAGGACGGACGGAGAGGGGAGAGAGGGGAGAGGGGAGAGAGAGTGGGGAGAGAGAGCATTCTTTTAGCTTTTAAGGATCGTTCGCAATACGGGAAACGATAATCAATCATAAGTGTGCTAGGTTAGTGGGGAGTTTTTCTTTCTTCCTTTTCTGAGTGTCCATGTCGACGTTATTGCTGTTTGTTGCTGTTACCGCCGCCACCGACACGACACGACCACCGCTACACCGATCAACACACCACATGAATACCTGATGCGATACATTAGCCGAGATCGAACTTCACACCGAACCCTCACCCACCAAAACCACCACTAACTTAACAGAGCGAGACTCAATATCGTCCTGGAACCCAAACATGAGCTTAGTATAGATTCCCTGCGATGCTGTAGTCTGATGCAGTTTAGTGGTGTGTGACGGAGCGAGGGTTGGAGGGGGAGGTTATGTAAAGGGAGGTGGGTGTGGGTGGGGAAGGGGACAGAAAGTGGGGGTAAGGTGGAGGGGGAGGTTATGTAGAGGGAGGTAGGTGAGTGTGGGGGACAGGTAGGGTGGAGGGGAAGGTATAAGTGCAATGGAGGGAAGTAGTAATGGTGGGACGCGGGGTTTGGTAAGGGGAGGGATATGCAGTCTGCTTTAATACTGCAGATTGTCGCCATTTCGAGACATTACACTAATGTACCTTCATGAGCCCCTTCCAAGCAACGAGAAAGCCACAGGAGTACCGAGGCAAAGTTCTTCGATTTCACTACATTTCCCTCCGATTTGCCGAAAGCCGTCATGAGGGCCATTCTAGCACGAAGGCAGCGGGAGAGAGGGAGGTGAGTAATACGGTGAATTAAAGTAACAAAAACAAAACCTCTCTAGCCTGCAAATGCCTCTCGGTGCCACCTGTACAGAGCGATCATTAAGGCAATGGCCCTGAGAGTAATTTTGCCTCGAGTGATAATGAGAACGATAGCGATTAATTTCCTCAGTTCCCGCCTTCCATTTTGTCATCATTATCATTATTTGATTGCTATCACTTATCTTGTACACGTATGACTCCCTTTGTGACTGCTCCGTGTCTCTGGTAGCACTAGTATTGACCAGCACGAGGGAAAAATAGATAATATTCGAAAAATACATGATAAAAGAGAAAACGGCTCCTCAACTCACCCATATTAGTCTTATAACCAAAAAGATAAAAAGGGGTAAATAATATGGCATTCAAAGGAGTTAGGTCTCTTAAAAAGGTTCAGACAAAGTGCCATTGAGGTGTTGACATACCAGGAGGCACCAGTCACCTAACTTAAGCCATGACGCAACAAGATGAATGAACTTAAAACGTTTTGCATTCCTTGGAGCGTCGTAACTCAAATGTGTGACACGACTGAGCCACTAACACGCCTCCCAATGACGTTACTCCCATCTCAACACACGAATATCTATCCGCGAGCATTCTCATCGATTTCCAGAGTGCCAGCGACCTTTTGAAGAAGTTTTAGTGGCAAGGAGAGTGGGTGAGGGGAGCCAGGGTGTCTGAGGGGAAGCCAGGGGGTGTGAGGGGAAGCCAGGGTGTGTGAGGGGTATAAGGGTGTGAGGGGAAGCCAGGGTGTGAGGGGAAGCCAGGGGGTGTTAGGGGAAGCCAGGGTGTGTGAGGGTATAAGGGTGTGAGGGGAAGCCAGGGTGTGTGAGGGATCTAAGGGTGTGAGGGGAAGCCAGGGGGTGTGAGGGATCTAAGGGTGTGAAGGGAAGCCAGGGGTGTTAGGGGAAGCCAGGGTGTGTGAGGGGTATAAGGGTGTGAGGGGAAGCCAGGGTGTGTGAGGGATCTAAGGGTGTGAGGGGAAGCCAGGGGGTGTGAGGGATCTATAGGGGTGTGAGGGGAAGCCAGGGGTGTGAGGGATCTATAAGGGTGTGAGGGGAAGCCAGGGGGTGTGAGGGATCTATAAGGGTGTGAGGGGAAGCCAGGGGGTGTGAGGGATCTATAAGGGTGTGAGGGGAAGCCAGGGGGTGTGAGGGATCTATAAGGGTGTGAGGGGAAGCCAGGGGGTGTGAGGGAAGCCAGGGGTGTGAGGGATCTATAGGGTGTGAGGGGAAGCCAGGGGGTGTGAGGGATCTATAAGGGTGTGAGGGGAAGCCAGGGGGTGTGAGGGAAGCCAGGGGTGTGAGGGATCTATAGGGGTGTGAGGGGCAGCCAGGGGGTGTGAGGGATCTATAGGGGTGTGAGGGGAAGCCAGGGGGTGTGAGGGGAAGCCAGGGGGTGTGAGGGGAAGCCAGGGGGTGTGAGGGGTAGCTATATTTCGGTCAGTCTGCCCCTTGCGCAAGTTATGGTGATGGAATGCAAGATACTGAAAGCCGATGATGAGGGTTTGGAGGTTCTACTGAGGCTCCGAGGCGGCTGTTATGGGCCGGGAATGCGGCGACTTGGAAAGCTGGAGGAGGTAATATTTATGGGCGAGTGTGTGACGCATAGAAAAGTTTGGCCGTAAGACGAACTAAAAGTGCTACGGCTGCTTGTTATATCCTGTGGTGTGTGTGTGTGTGTGTGTGTGTGTGGTGTGTGTGTGTGTGTGTGTGTGGTGTGTGTATAGATGGAAGTTAACTGAGCATAATGTACTTACACACACACACACACACACCCACACACACCCACACCACACACACACGCACACACACACGCACTCAGTATGCCAATAGGTGCATTATAATAATCAGTATTTGCAAATTGAATTTAGCAAATTGTGACAGCCGTCCTCCCATTAAAGACAAGTGAACGCTTCCCGTAATTAGATTGTATCCGCGCAACTCGTCACTAATTACCGATTGGACAAATGACTATTACATAAAATTGATTAAAATGTATAAAGGACAGCTCATCACCCAACAGTTATCAAATGTAAATAATTTAATCGGTAGTTACTTCTGTTAAATTTTCATTATGAGCGTGGTGGTGGTGGTGGTGGTGGTGGTGGTGGCGGCGGGTTAAAGTTACATAACTCTTTTTAAACAAGTAACGAGGATTGATACGTGAAAGCGACACGAAATAGAAATGCATACTTAACTACTGCTGGCGGATTATTTTCAGCAGAT
Source organism: Chionoecetes opilio (assembly GCA_016584305.1). Lineage (NCBI taxonomy): Eukaryota > Metazoa > Arthropoda > Malacostraca > Decapoda > Majidae > Chionoecetes > Chionoecetes opilio. The sequence continues at coordinate 403,854 of JACEEZ010024570.1, forward strand.
ATTTAGGAGAGCTGCTCATAAATATCACACACACACACACACACACACACACACACACACACACACACACACACACAGCTAACAAACTACAGAAGAACTAACGAAAATATAAGTTAGAGTTTAATCATTATCACAAACATAAAACTTCATAAAACCATCATTTATCATCATTTTCAACCTGATACCTAAGACAACCATTTCCTGAAGGTAAGGCAAAGTGCACGGCGAAGTGGTGACGTCACTCCTCCAGTTCCCATCATGCCCCTGGGAGTTCCGTTTTCTGTGTTAAAAGCCTTTGTGGATACAGAGGGGGTACCACTCAGGTAGAATTTTCCTCGGCAATATGACACCCTCCCAAATTCTTTCGTTTAAAAGCCCCTGTGACCGGAGGCTCCACGCTGGTCCTCGTGCTGGAGAACCTCGTCATATCCTACCCTGCCCTGCCCTTCCCTGCCCTACCCTGCCCTTGCCCTGCCCTGCCTTGTCCTGCCCTACCCTGCCCTGCCCTGCCCTGCCGCGTCTCCGTCTGTAGTGCCACAAGTCTTTGGCGAAAATGAGTTACAATGTAAGTTATAGTTATCTTGTATCTCATGCTTGCTTTGTCGTCCAGCGTGATTAACACACACACACACACATACACGTGCACATATACACAAAGAGAGAGAGAGAGAGAGAGAGAGAGAGAGAGAGAGAGAGAGAGAGAGAGAGAGAGAGAGAGAGAGAGAGAGAGAGAGAGAGAGAGAGAGAGCACAGCAGCCAGTGTAGCGGGGTTGAGGCGTGATTGCTTAACACGAAAAAGGCATTTCTCCTCCGACGTCAATTATTATATCAAATCCGAGGAGACGCGAAAGAGTGGCCCAAAAACACGGCACTGTTTTTCCGCCGCTAATGAATAGATGTGCTTGCGAGCTGCGGTAATGTGGAGCCGCCCGCACGCCCGCCCGCCCGCCGCCCGCCGTAGCCCCCTGCAGCCCTGAGAGGAAAAGTCCTTTGGGAGACCCGGAAAGATGGGAGGCTGGTGTCATTTGCTCGTCAGCTTCACCGTCCCACAGGAAGAGGAGGAGGGGGATGAAGAGGAGGAGTGTAAATAGAAGAAGAAGGAGGAGGAGGAGGGAGGTAAAGTGCCTTGATTTCTGATTCGTCGCTT
>JACEEZ010024570.1:407500-420000 GCA_016584305.1 Chionoecetes opilio
GTGGGCGTTGGTGGTGTTGGGCAGGTGTTGGGCAGTGGGGTTGGGTGGTGTTGGTGTGGTGGGGTTGGGGGGTGTTGGGGGGTGGGTGGGTGTTGGGTGGGTGTTGGGTGGGTGTTGTGGTTGGTTGTGTGTGGGTGGGTTGGGTGGGTGGGTGTTGGGTGGTGTGGGTGTTGGGTGGGTGTTGGGTGGGCGGGTGTTGGGGGTGTTGGGCGGGTGTTGGGTGGGTGTTGGGTGGGTGTTGGGTGGGTGTTGGGTGGGTGTTGGTGTGTTGGTGGGTGTTGGAGGGTGTTGGGTAGGGTGTTGGGTGGTGTTGGGTGGGTGTTTGGGTGGTGTTGGGCGGGTGTTGGGCGGGTGTTGGGTGGGTGTTGGGTGGGTGTTGGGTGGGTGTTGGGTGGGTGTTGGGTGGGTTGGGGGTGTTGGGGGGTGGGGGGGTGTTGGTGGGTGTTGGGTGGGTGTTGGGTGGGTGTTGGGTGGGTGTTGGGCGGGTGTTGGGGGGTGTTGGGTGGGTGTTGGGGGGTGTTGGGTGGGTGTTGTGGTGGGTGTTGGGTGGGTGTTGGGCGGGTGTTGGGAGGGTGTTGGGAGGGTGTTGGGAGGGTGTTGGGTGGGTGTTGGGTGGGTGTTGGGTGGGTGTTGGGTGGGTGGTGGGCGGGTGTTGGGCGGGTGTTGGGCGGGTGTTGGGTGGGTGTTGGGTGGGTGTTGGGCGGGTGTTGGGCGGGTGTTGGGTGGGTGTTGGGCGGGTGTTGGGTAGGCGTGTGTTGGGTGGGTGCTGGCAGGGCGTTGGGTGTTTGTTGGGCGGGTGTTGGGTGTATGTTGGGCGGGTATTGGGTGGGTAATGGTGGGTGTTGGGCAGGCGTTGGGGGGTGCTGCATGGGTGGGCGTTGGGTGGGTGTTGGGCGGGTGTTGGGCGGGTGTTGGGTCACTTCTAGGAACGTTCCTCGCCCCCATGACCCTTGTACACGCGTCTCCTAACCGAGCCTCGACGTATATTCATAAACCTCTCTCAGTACAAGGACGAGCGGGTGCTAAAGACGCGGCCCAAAAGCTCGCTCTTCTTGCGTGTAAATTGTTGCGTCCTTGAGTGATACTGGCTTGTGGGACGAAAACGTGACCTTCGGGGTTTCAGAGGGCAACGGTGACCTAAGCATGATGCAGAGTGAAATGATAACCTTGAAAGTGAAACAATAACGTGGTGAAGGAAACTGTGGCCATGGAAACAGAGAGAGAGAGAGAGAGAGAGAGAGAGAGAGGAGAGAGAGAGAGAGAGAGAGAGAGAGAGAGAGAGAGAGAGAGAGAGAGAGAGAGAGAGAGAAGAGACAGAGACAGAGACAGAGACAGAGACAGAGAGAGAGAGAGAGAGAGAGAGAGAGAGAGAGAGAGAGAGAGAGAGAGAGAGAGAGAGAGAGAGAGAGAGAGAGAGAGCATTTCCTGAGATAATAACAATGACCTTAATAGCGAGACACCGACCTTGCGATACTGCCATAAAGAGTGAACGACCTCGAAAACGATTGCATAAATGTCTCCTGACTATCTGACCTTTCGTTTGTCTTATAGCTCTGCTATTCTATCCATTTCTTAAAGGTTTGAAAGGCACTTAAAACAATTACGTACAAGTTATGACATCGTGGTCAATTTTTACCTTTACTTAAAAATGAGAATCGACTCTTGTATATATACATAGATAAAACTGCAATACAAAAAACAGGAAAAGCTACATAGAAAAATATTCACAAGCCTAAAACTGAAGCCTCACACCCTTCGACACGGCCCTCGCCAAGCCACCCTCTTCTGCTGTTAATAAATAGATGGTAACCCAAGTTCCTGAAGGTGCATGACAGCGGGAAACACTTTTGACTCTGCCCCTGTGAGCCTGTCCATCCATGACCTGCGTCGCGCCTCACCTGTGCAATATGAAGGTAACAGGGCCTCTGAAGTATTCCGGAACACTGTTTACACTTATTCTGGTCTCAAGGTTGTGAATCCCTTATTTTGAAACCATTTATCTATGCTGACTATTTTGTAATACCACTTCACCCACAATGACACTAACGCAATGTAGACGATTCAGTGTTTCTTTATTGACACAGAAGCTTTTTTCTTCCTTGTTGAGTTTCCCCTGAACCTTTAGTTTAACCTTTGCCATCTTTACTCATTTATCAATTCGAACACTTCTACTCATTTCTTAATTCTCTTTCTTTCTTTATTCTTTTATTCTCTTTACCCCTCTTTCCATATTCTCTTACTTTCTTCTTTATAGGGACTGGCAACAAAAGAATTTTTTTTTAATTTAACACATATTCGATTATTTCGTAAAACCTCCAGTGTTGCAGCTTAAATGGCGGTTCAGCTAAATGGTCACCTCGCACCCATACCAAACTTCTATGATAATTTTCAATAATATGGAGACATTGAAAAAAACCAGTGAAATTAACACGTAACAATCAATATAAAATCCTCCTTTCGATACTCTGCTCAAACAAAGACTTACGTGCCCGTTCGTGTCAGTACAAAATTCAACAGAGAAATAAAACTTAAATTACAAATACAACAAAACCGTACCCTAACTCGCCTCATTCAACGCCATCAAAAGCTGCGGCTCCTGTTCTAGCAATTATAATAGCGAGAGTTTTATGCGCAATATATTCTCAAAAGTCAGGTCAGATAAAAAGGAAAAAAAAGAGGCAACGCTGAAATAAGATAAAAAATGCCTCAGAAATATGAAACTTTGCGTCTGCTCTAACTGCTGTTTTAATGGCAAAACTTTAAATGTAACTCTCTCCATTTAACATATTAATGGCAACACGTCAGGCCTCTGTGGACGCCGCTTGCCCATTATTACCTCTCGTATATCAGCCAAAGACTCATTGGAATTCGTGCTTAAATGACCGAATTCTAAAGTGCCTTGGTGGTGGTAAATATGCGAGTGAGCGAGCATGCGAGAGAGAGAGAGAGAGAGAGAGAGAGAGAGAGAGAGAGAGAGAGAGAGAGAGAGAGAGGAGAGAGAGAGAGAGAGAGAGAGAGAGAGAGAGAGAGAGAGAGAAAACAGAGAGAGAGAGAGAGAGAGAACAGAGAGAGAGCGAGAGAGAGAGAGAGAGAGAGAGAGAGAGAGAGAGAGAGAGAGAGAGAGAGAGAGATATAAGATGAAGATACTTGATCCATCTAGACACTTTGCAAGTACCAACTACAGGTTATTGACTTACAAAGCGCCACACGCCAGGACGAATGGTGGACTCGAACCGCTGACCGAATGGCGCAGGGACTCTGCAAACCAGTGGATTTACCAACCACGCACCCTGGGGTAGAGAGAGAGAGAGACGAGAGGAGAGGAGAGGAGAGAGAGCGAGAGGAGAGGAGATAATGTAGGGTGAATAGCAGTGGGAGGAACAACATGAGAGGAAGACAACATGAGAGGTGGAGGGGAAGGCGAACGTGAACTGTGGGATAAAGAAATACAGATATATAGAAAAAATAAGGCGGACAAGACCCCGTCATTGTGAAATCAAGCTTCATGATACATAATTAAGACAGGGAAGGAAAAAATAAATAAATACCACGAAAAAACAGAACAAAAAAAGAAAACCAAGGTAAAAAAAGAAAGAAAAAAAAATTATAAAAAAAAGTTGACGCCCAGATGGAACTAATTTCAAAATATAATAAAAATCTACTTTTCATTAACTTTATCTGTAAAAATAAATATAAAACGAAAAGTAACCAATAATAAATGTATGAGAACACATCTTCACATTCCCATATTTTTCCACGATTTACTTCCATATCTCAAAAACCAACTCTCTTAATACGTAAGAAATAACCGCAATACATTCTGAATACCAAGCAATTACATACGACAAATAATGGTAGTTACGAATAATCATATTTACACTATATACAAAGGGTTTAGAATACGTGGGAAGGACTCTGGTAATAAACAAATGAAATACCAACGGTGGACACAGACTGTTTAATCATCGCTGGCCAAGAATTCAATTAACCTGGAAGTATTGATCTGTGGAAAGTCAGACTCTGCTCATTTGTTTTGGATAAGTCACTGAATTTTAATGGCCAGAGAAAATTACTACAGACCTGTTTCAGTATATTAATGTGAACCCAATAAATATACAGGCCAAGAGAGCTCACTGCAGGAAGAGCTAATTTATACTAGCCTAAAATTATAATAATTAAAAAGAACATTAATACATGTTGCATTCGTAACAAGAAAGATGAGAAGCTAGAAAAAAATGTAAAGCAAGACGGACGTTTGTTCTGTGAGGAAGAAAAAAGAGGAATTTACAAGTGATTACAATCCGCGTGTTCTTGATTTCTGTTCAGACTTCCTTAATATTTAACCAAACAATTATGAGGAGATGGTCTTTGACTATCTTACGAGTAGTAATTGCAGGTTAGCTAACAAATGACTCCCACTATTAAACTTATGCATCGTTTGTGTATTATTTATCAGCTGCGTCAAACCTTCCAATAAGCAATGCAACAGCAATTACTTTTATTACCACAACCAAGAATACTGAACATTTGATTATTTGGAAAGTATTTGTGGCAAAGGCATTGCAGCCCCCCACGTCACACACACACACACACACAGAGACAGACACAGACACAGACACAGACACAGACACAGACACAGACACAGACACAGACACAGACACAGACACACACACACACACACACACACACACACACACACACAATCACAGGAGCACCCAGAAATCAGCTTTAATGATCAGGTAAACATATGGAGCCGCCGGCCAGACGAGACCCCCGACCTATATATAACCGACAGACTAATGCAGGAACAGGTGAGCAGGAGGAGGAGGAACAAGGTGGCCGCCAAAGCTCCACCTGCTGACTTCACCAAACTCAAGATGGGAGTTACAACACACACACACAAACTCATGCATGCACACAGATGCACACACGCTTATACACACACGCATTATCTTCTCTCTCTCTCTCTCTCTCCTCTCTCTCTCTCTCTCTCTCTCTCTCTCTCTCTCTCTCTCTCTCTCTCTCTCTCTCTCTCTCTCTCTCTCTCTCTCTCTCTCTCTCTCTCTAAATACTGCTGAAGATTAGATCACCACCTGCCAAGCTGTGAAATATACTTCCGAGACTGTGCTAACACGTACGTACATACATATTACGATGTGACACGTGCATACATTTGTGAAATTTATATTACTATTTTTCTTTGAGAGAGAGAGAGAGAGAGAGAGAGAGAGAGAGAGAGAGAGAGAGAGAGAGAGAAGAGAGGAGAGAGAGAGAGAGAGAGAGAGAGAGAGAGAGAGAGAGAGAGAGAGAGAGGAGAGAGAGGAGAGAGAGAGAGAGAGAGAGAGAGAGAGAAGAGAATAATGAGTTATTTTTTTTTTACAAATGGCGAATTTTTTGCTATTCATCGCTTCAAAGTTATTGTTTTCTTTTAACGTGTGTAACAAGGTGGTGGTAGAGGTTGGCGCGAGGGTACACCACCGGCGCCAGGTATCACAGACTCTTCTCAAGCTTTTCAAATTAGGTTAATTGGTGAGGGGGCGCTGGTAAGCCTAACCCAGTGTGACGAGTGCCGAGCCTGGATAACTTTTCGCAATGGGAGTGACAAGCTAGTCTCTCTCCCTCTCTCTCTCTCTCTCTCTCTCTCTCTCTCTCTCTCTCTCTCTCTCTCTCAATACCGGTTCAGCCTCTATCTCAATACCATGTAGGCAAAATAGTAACTGGTTTATTTTTTTCTCTCTCGACGTAACTCACACCTTGAGAATAATGGACTTTGTTTGCTCAGGCGTAAAATGTCACATACTCAGCCAGCATGCAAAAAAGAAATATGATTAGATTAGTTAAAAGGCTAACACATGAACAGTATATAAAAAGTTTCTTCTCCTCTTTTGAATACAGTCCCAAGGTTAAATGCAACAGTTTAACTTTTTTCTCCTTTGTGCGAGTAAGTTTTAAGAGTCTTTCTGTGCATATACTCAAGTCGGCCACCAAGAAGTATTTTATTTTACTAAGTTACAGCTTGCGGTAAAATATGTTGGATGCGGATAAGTGATCTTTTTAAAGTCTACACAAGACTGCACACAATCCTTCCAAGGTCATACAGGCGAGTCTTGGCGGGAAATAAGTGAGCTGTGTTGCAGGTTCTGAATACTCAAAGAGGCGTGAGTAATTCTGTACAATTTCAGTGTGCGTGTATGTGTATGTGACTATGTGTGTGTGTGTCTGTGTGTGTGTCTGTGTGTGTGTCTGTGTGTCTGTGTGTGTCTGTCTGTGTCTGTCTGTGTCTGTGTGTGTGTCTGTGTGTCTGTGTGTGTCTGTCTGTGTGTGTGTGTGTGTCTGTGTGTGTCTGTGTCTGTGTGTGTGTGTGTGTGTGTGTGTGTCTGTGTGTGTCTGTGTGTGTCTGTGTGTGTCTGTGTGTGTCTGTGTGTGTCTGTGTGTGTGTGTGTGTGTCTGGTCTGTGTGTGTCTGTGTCTGTGTCTGTGTCTGTGTGTGTGTGTCCTCAAAGTAATGATAAAAGTGTAATGAAATAAAGGGCGATTAGATAATGCATTCGCCCTCTACATTGATGGTCCTAAGCCGCCCCCTTCCACGCCTCATCCACACTCCAATCTGGATCCCAAACATGCCTAACTCAGCCTTTATTCACGCCTGCTGTCGGCTTATTTTGTTCACTGCGTAGAAAATTGTAACTTAACAAATACACTTTCTTATATATGAAGTGCAAAAGGTAGCTTGTCCTTGCCAAAGAAGAATCAATTAGAGGATGTTATTGCCCTTTTACTCTCTCTTCGTCACCTCTGCTTCCTTCCCCGGCGCCTCCCCTTGTCCTCCCCAGTACGTTCCTTCCTCCCTACACTCTTAGAAAAGAAGGGTAGGAAAAGGGTAGGAAAAGGGTGTTTGTAGTGATGAAATACTGCTACCCTTTTTCTACCCTTACAAATATACCCTTTTGCAACCCTAAATATACCCTTTTCCAACCCCAAATATACCCTTTCTCAACCCTCTCGTCTAAAAAGGGTAGATAAAGGGTAGATGAAGGGTATAATCGGCAGCATCTACCCTCCAGCCTGGACATAGGGTATAAAAAGGGTAGTGATGGTGCGATGTAACAATTCTACCCTTAATATACCCCCCATTTCTGAGAGTGTAGCGTCACCCCACGTCCTCCCGGCATAGTGTTAGTGCCCCCCGCGATGGTGACACACGCAGGTACAATATCAAAGATACCGGAATAATTGATTAAATCTTGGCTTATCTCGTCGGGATGAAGGCCTCGAGCAGGATCAGTGGGAGCAGAGTACAGGGTATACCAAGTCTCTGGTTGTCCCTCGATTGCGTTCCACTCAACAGCCGGGGTCGTCACCACTGCTGCCATACTCCTTTAATTTTTACCTCTAACACGTAGAAACTATAGTGGCAGAGAGAAGTCACACAGGCAGCCTCGTTTGACCTAGTATGGCTGTTGCTGTCTGTTCTTCCTTTGTATTCCTTGGTTTGTGGGCTCGTCACCCTCACATGGCTCATCTCTTTGCCGCTAATAGAAATAAGCAGGCGTAGCTTTTCACGGGATAGACACAGTAAAAGTTGTTGCCATTACTTGATGAAGGTGGGTGTTCCTTACGGCGGAACCAGCTGACCTCACCCTGCACCACCTGTCTAGGGGCGCCCCGGAGCCACCTGGGAAGGGCTCACGCTTGCTTTTAATTTCTTAGTGCCAGGCAGCCCGTGTGGGATCTCCATACAGGTGCCTTGCATATTTTTTCACGCTAGGAAGTGAAGCCTTTAGCAGCAACGAATTTCGATCCTAAGAAATTCTACTAAACTTTCGAAACAAGTGACCAATCAGCGAGCGAACCCTTTGTGCCTGGTTGATGTAATTTGATCCTGTGTGTATACACGTTGATTGCATTAAGCTAAGTGGCAAGCTCACAGTTAATTCACCAGGATCCTCTATGTTTCGCTCACTCCCACAGAGACTCGTTCACAAAAGGCCGCAAAACCCCCTGAGCTGGGAATCCGGAGCGAGTGAAAGGTTGTGAAGGTTAGTCGTTCTCCAAATCGTTTAACCATTTCTTGATCAACTCCCGGCCATTGTGTATTGAACTACTCGATACCGCTGCATAGTTGTATGATGAAACTGCGCGTTGGATATCTGATTTCTCTAATTGAATTCCTTTATTTCTCTCCCCCGTTTGTGTCCCGTTGATTGGCCCAGTGTAATTAAAACTTGCTGCGCGCCAGAATTGAAACCCCGAATATATATGAAAAAAACCAACCCATCGAAAATGATATAACACAAGCCGCCAAGTCACCAAATACACCAGAGTAAAAAACAAAGTACCTCAATGAAATGCAGTAAACGTTGAGTAATTAAAAGGAAGGAGGGAGAATCAAGCTTGAAAACAGTCCAAAGTCTCCTCCATCACATTACTTTCACTCCTCCCATCGGCCTCTGCATCGCCTTCTCCTCACATCCCATTTTTTTCTCTTTACATCCATTCGAAAGGGAAAAAAATAGACTTCCTCAATAAGAGACGGAATGAAGTAACGCAGCTTTACTCTTCACTGATCAAACAAACAAGCGTGTGAAGATCAGGGTTAAGAGCTGCTCCTCCTCCTCCTCCTCCTCCCCTAACCCCAATGTACCTCCTCCCTAGTCCCCTCAATATCCCTTCCTCTCCCCTCACCCTTGATACTCTGTCTTCCTAACCTCATCACCGCCGTCCCTACCTCCCTTTCCACTCCCCTATTCATCCTCATCCCTCTCCCTTCCTACCTTCCTCTTCTCCCTTACCCTATTTCTACCCTTTCTCCATCCCATCTACAACCCTTCCTCCATATTCATTTTCCTCCTTCTTTCCTCCCCCACATCCTTATCCTTTCCTTCCACTCAACGCCCTCTCTCTCCCACTCTCACAAACACTAACATCACCACCCTTCCCAGTCCCTCGCCTCACCATTCCTTCTTTCCTTTTCCATCTCCTCTTCTCTCTTCAAGTCCCTCTCATAACCATTCCTTCTTCCCTCTCCCCTTCTCCCTCCATCTTCATTCCCTCATGACTCCATAGCCTCAACTCTTCCTCTTAATCCCTCATTCTAAGCCACAACTTCAGAATTGCAATTGCTTATCGGCGTCAGGTATAGGTAGTTAAGCTAAAGTCTGACTCGGGTATTAAAGGCTAATCATCAGTTTACAAAAGACAACCTTATAGCCTAATACTCAGTAGAATTCAGATTATGTAAGTCTCATATTTAAGATCGTTGGTCGTCGTCTTCGCACGGAGATATTGTAATCCTATGAACGGCTTATGTAATGTATCATAATGTATCATTTTCTTTCTATATCATAAACATACACTTTTCAGATAAATATTTGAATGAAAGTTAATGTGAACCCTAATAGTTTAATAAAAATGAAAAGTTATCGCTTTATTTTGTATTTGGAAACAATTTTATTTTTTTCAAGTTGAAAGTCACAGGAATCGAATATAGATGTTGGTGTTTTAGCAGCAAATGTACAGCATTGCCATCCTGCAGTCCCACGATACAAACGAGACAGAAGCACTTGTATCTGTAAAATAACCAGTAAAGTTTTGGCTCAGAGTATTGAAATTCTATCTTGGACAACTATACGAGTACCTTGACCGAGTACACACACACACACACACACACACACACACACACACACACACACACACACACACACACACACACACACACACACACACACACACACCCCACACACACACACACACACACACACACACACACACACACACACACACACACACACACACACACACACACACACACACACACACACACACACACACACACACACACACACACACACACACACACACACACACACACACACACACACACACACACACACACACACACACACACACACACACACACACACACACACACACACACACACACACACACACACACACACACATTCAATTCTCAACAACTATATTTCGACAAACGAAATTGAAATTAAATATCTTTGTATCGTGTTTCTCAGCGTGTCGCCTCACCGAGCGTTGCTTCGGCGACGATGACATTCTTGCAAGGGGGAAAAGGAGGCGGAAATATTCATATAAAATTAATTTCCTTTTCCATATTTTTTCTTCGTTTCCTCGGCGCTTTGCTGTCACAACCATTATCATAAAGCCATTAAAAGGCCGCAAATAAACCAATCTTTACTTTTTCATGCTGATCTGAGAGAAGAGACGGCAGTGCGCGGGTCGCCCTAAGCCTCGGGTGTTGATCTGCCGGGAAGAGCCTCTGTGGCCCCCGACATAAGGCCCATAGTGGCCTCCAGGGGCACGGCGGGATGGGGACCTCGGCTGTCGCGGCTGTTAGACTCTTTTAGGCAATATTTCTGCTGATGTCAAATGTAAATTCCCACATTCTAAGGCGCTTAACGCAAATGGCGACTTGTTTAATGACGTAGAATAAATCTGTGTTTTGTGGGTGTGACGCACGGCGGCGGCAGACACTCGCCTCCGCCTCACCTTGTTTACCTCAGAGCCGCGCCGCCACGCCCCCCCTTCCCCCCGCCCCCCCGCCCCGCCACGGCCTGCACATCAACACATTAATGACAAAGAAAGTATTCCCGCCTGTGACTTTCATTTGATGTCGCGTTCTACAGCGTTGACGTGAAATATCTGTAATCAAAGTAGCGGGAGTGGTAGCTGGACAGAAGGGGCGCCGCGACAACGGGGTCCCTTCACTCCTCCTCATCCTTAGCGCCTATATGGTGACAACTTTCCTGAAGGTTATTTTACACTTCCTTCATTCCTTATCTACATTCCGAATACTTATCACGTTATCAATTGTTCCCACACGACTCTCATTTAGTACTGGAAAAAAATCCCAACAATGTTATCATGCCACTTTAGTCACCACATGCCCTTGTCTAGCTTCTACAGGCAGTCTAATCTCCACGCCCTTTCACATCCTCCCTCCACACTCCTCCATAACCTCGTCACGGTAACCCCACCCACCACAACGCACCCCATCACCCCCACAGGGACCGCCGCCACCACCACCGAACCTCCACATTCTTTTAACATTTTCCCGCCTCTCACCTCCCCTCAGATCACACTCGTCTCGCCTCTTAAGAGAATTGGCATTGGGACGAACAAACCAATACATTACGTTATTGGGAGGAAGTCTTCCCTACAGCCCGTGATCCCACAGGCTCAAGGACCCGCCGTCGCCCTCTTCCTCCTCCTCCTCTTCCTCCAATTCTTCCTCTACCTCCTCCTCCTCCTCCTACAGACAGGTCGTTCAACATTTTTTTGTCGGCCTTCTGAGGAACAAACAACCACACAAAACAAAAAACACAACAAAACCAATCAAAACACACACACACACACACACACACACACACACGTAGACACACACACACGCACACACACATACACACACACACACACACACACACACACACACACACACACAGACACACACACACACACACACACACACAGGTGCTGGTGGTTGGGTCGCTCACCAACTAACAGGTCAATTTCTGGCTTTGTCGTCCTCCCGCCCCTTTATCCCTCCCACGCCAGACACTTTACTGCACTTACGCACATTATTCCATTACTCTCAGCTTACTTTGATACCCTTCTGAACACGGCTAGTGGGAGCGACACGGCACTTAACGTTCACAGGGCACAGGGACTCATAGAAATAATAGCACTTATCCCCACAAAGACATGAAAGTTTTAGGATCCATTAAAATGTGTCCAAGATTTTCTGGATAAACATTTCGTAAGTCAAGAACACCTGCGGCCGCAAGACTACCTCTGGCACTCGCAGGAAACACAGGGACCCCCTCACGCGGGGCTTAACACCACTCGGGTTATAATTGAATTTCTCGCGGCATTAACTTGCTCTTTATACATTCTGCCGTCAACTTCCATCCACATATCACTGAAAATGTGCTGGTATGACGGGGGTTAAAAGTGCGAGGTGGGCGCTTTGCTCAAATGCTACAACACCAAGTGGAAGGGAGATGAAAGGCGGCCATGGATGAATACCTTGAGCAGGACGACGCGAACGTAGCCGCCAAAGGTAGCTGGACGAAATGTTAATGCGGGAAATTATCAGCCCAAACCACCGCGCCGTGCAGAGCCGCGCTGACACGGCTCGGCGGCTCCAATTGTCGGTGTTCCAGCAGCTTTTTTTGAAGTGTGAGGGGGATTTAGCTGCGAGGAGGAGGGTAGAAGGCGCGCAGGTTACGAGGGAGAGAAAGGGGCTTGGATTCTGTCAGCAGGTTCTCCTTTACGCCTGAGGAACCTTCGTGCAGGCCGCCACGTAAATTCTCGGCGCCCTCACCCGGACGCCGCCACCGCGTGCCTCACAAACAGCTTTGATAAGTTTCTTAAGGAAGTCATGGGTCAGGACCGTCACCCCGGGAGACCATCGCCAGCCTCGCCAAACGTCACATCAAACTCACAGAATCGCCTTTCAGTTCAATC
>JACEEZ010024570.1:425000-437500 GCA_016584305.1 Chionoecetes opilio
CCTTAAATCCACCTTCCCCCTTCGTCTATTCCTACTCCTCTACAAGATCAAGTCTCCCTCATCTTCCTTCTCTTTCCTCTACTTCTGTTCTCGTTACGTATCAAGCAGCCGTTTTGGTTGTTTCTCCTACATTAGCATAGGTCCTCCCCTGCCCGTTCCTCCTTCCTTCCTTTCTTCCTTCCTTCCTTCCTGTCTTCCTTCCTTCCTGTCTTCCTTCCTTCCTTCCTTCCCATCAAGCAGCCGTTTTGCTTGTTTCTCCTACATAAGCATAGGTCCTCCCCTGCCCGTTCCTCCTTCCTTCCTTTCTTCCTTCCTTCCATCAGCAGTCGTTCGCTTGTTTCTCCTACATAGCATAGGTCTTCCCCTGCCCGTTCCTCCTTCCTTCCTTTCTTCCTTCCTTCCCATCAAGCAGTCGTTTCGCTTGTTTCTCCTACATAAGCATAGGTCCTCCCCTGCCCGTTCCTCCTTCCTTCCTTCCTTCCTTCCTTTCGTTCCTTGCCTTCCTTCCCATCAAGCAGCCGTTTTACTTGTTTCTCCTACATTAGCATAGGTCCTCCCCTGCCCGTTCCTCCTCCTTCCTTCCTTCCTTCCTTCCTGTCTTCCTTCCTTCCTTCCCATCAAGCAGCCGTTTTGCCTGTTTCTCCTACATAAGCATAGGTCCTCCCCTGCCCGTTCCTCCTTCCTTCCTTCCTTCCATCCATTCGTGCCTTCCCTTCCTCCCTCACACCACAACGCCCCGTCAACGCCCCACCAACGCCTCATCTCCTCACACATTGCCGTGGCCGCGTCAGATGTCGACAAAAGGCGCCTAATGACAATGGTGGCAAATGATGCAGATATTAATAAAGGGTTTATTAATGGATTCTTTATGCAAATAGGATTGTAGAGGATCCGCGCCCCTTCCTCACTTATTGGCACGCCTTCCATCGATCCCAAGCGTCGGAAAGCGAAAAGAAGAAAAAATGAAAATAATGGTATAAAAGGAGAAACCGGAAGAATGAAACCCGTATGCGCTAATTGCGATTCTTGTTCATACATGACCATTTATTCAATTTTCTATTTCATTTCGTTTATTTACTTTTGACATAGTGCGTGTTGCCTTGCATTAATTGTTTCCTCCCTCCCTTTGCGTTATAAAATAATATAGAATCGAAAATATTAGTGAAAATGAAAATATGTCTCGATTAGGGGAGAGCGGGGCAGGTTGCATCGAGGTAGGTTGCATCATTGCCTCTAACTCGCATGTTATCACACGTACATCGTCTTAATACTACTACTACTACTACTACTATAAACTACTACAACTACAACAATAATAATAATAAAAAAAGTTAATGCGAGTTAGAGGCAATGATGCAACCTGCCCTCGATGCAACCTGCCCCGCTCTCCCCTACAGTTAGAATATTGCTTAATTTGGGGATAATTGATGTCAAAAGATATTATGTGGAGAGAATGTTGTGCAGAAATCGGAGACAAAGAGAGGGCTTCGGGAAACTAAATAAGAGAATAAGAGAAGACAGCTAATTAAAGACCTAGACAGCAAGAAGAAACACGTCAGGGAGTGCCGATTAAAAAAGGCCAGACTCCCGACCCACAACTGAACTGAACTGAACCGGGAGTGGAGGCCGAGAGACGCTAACAAGGTAACCACTTAATAACGAAGCATATAACCTCCTTAACCCCTTGAGGCCCAGAACGTAATTTCCATTGTAATTTGGGCACCTTTAGACGATTTTTAGTAAATATGAGCAATATTTTATAGATATGACCTGTTTAGTATCTTGTCCACTACCTAATTTGGTATATTAAGTAACCTTTTTCGTAATTTTATGGCTAACAACAGACGATTTTATATAGCAAAAGAAAGATCTGGGCGTGAAGTGGTTAACATAACACGATGGAAGGAAGTAGAGAGGTCAAAACATTAAACCCAAAAAAATACAGCATATGCATGGCTAAATATGAGCGGTAAACTAAAATGTGATAGTTTATGGTATCTCCAAAGATCACCTGCTTCCCTTGGCGCGATAGAAAACGTAGTGGAAGGCTGTGAAAGAACATGTGAGGTCTTGCGGTAGACTACAGGAAATATTTTGATCCAACCTATTCTTCCTTAATTTTCTAAACACTTAATATATATGCAGATATTTAACAGTTAATTGAAAGTCATATGAAATAGTTCTTTAGTAGCATAATAAAATACTGAAATTATTTTCGTATTTGGTGCATTACGTAGGGGAGAGCGGGGCAGGTTGCATCGAGGGTAGGTTGCATCATTGCCTCTAACTCGCATGTTATCACACGTACATCGTCTTAATACTACTACTACTATAAACTACTACAACTACAACAATAATAATAATAAAAAAAGTTAATGCGAGTTAGAGGCAATGATGCAACCTACCCTCGATGCAACCTGCCCCGCTCTCCCCTACGTGCGTGCTTTACATGAAAAACTATAAAATGAGGGAAAGAACGGCCTAAAACCAGCTTAGATAGTAGTTATTGAATGAAGAAAGTTTAATTAATGAAAATAGGAGAAAAAAACCTACCCTGACACCCACGTTCTTCTTCCTTACGACCTCCTCCCGTAATACCCACAATCACCCCTAAGAATACCCACCCATCTCTACCTCTAGTTAGACTGCTCCCCATCCCCATAACCTCACCCCAGCCCCAATAGTATCCTAGAAACCCCTATATCATCCAGTACCTCCCCCACCCCATGTGAACCCCCCTCTTCTACCCCATATTCTACACCCCAGCCCGTATTAGTATCCTAGAACAATCTTTATCACCCAGAACCTCCCCCTCTCCATGTGAACGCCCCCCCCCCCCCCTGAGCATCTCCGCCCCGCATCAGGAAGACTAATGATAAAATGGACTTCTGTTCCGCCTTTGTGTAAATACAGAGTGGTAAAAACCCGCTGCTTCTCTCCCAAGGCTTAGAAGGAGCCTCTGCTGCTCCTTGGTGGCTTTGTTCTGAGTCTTTTTTTGTCTTTGTGGAGTACTAATACTGCTTACATCATTATTATCACCATCATTAATATTATAATTATCCTTACTACTGATAAAACTTGTCAGTATCATATCTACTAGATTTTCTTTATTTGCAAAAGCTAAGAATGAATTAAAATAGTACATATTTCATAAAGCTATTAAAGAAGCAGTACATTTTTCATGTATTGCTTTTTTGTTACTCGCAGGTAGCAGGAAAATACTTTGTTGTTGTATCAGCAATACCACAAATAGCAGGAGCAGCAGCCAGCAGTAGTACTATAAATATATCAGTTACTCATGACTTTCACCGTTCAAAATACGTGACCTAGGCTGCGTCACTCAAGTTACGAAAGGATACAAGAAATAATTTTGACCTTACGTATATGCTCACAGCGGCTAGTAGTGTCACTCATACCGATAAATAAGGCTGCTGTGAATAAATTATAACCAAAAAAAGGGTTAAAAGCTACATCCTGAATCAGTAAAACCAAACGAGTCAATCAATCATATGTAGACGCTCTCTTAACTACCCATTGTACTTGGTATTCTTGTCCCCCCCCCCCTCTTTGTAACTTCCCCCACCTTTTCTCTCAATAAACTTCAAACTTCAAACTACCCATTCCCCTACCTACCCACCCCTTCCCACAACCTATTCCCCTACCCAGCTATCCCCTCCCGACCCACCCACACTCGGCACAGGTGACACCCCCTCATCCCCACTTTACCTATGAAAGAGAAAACGGATCAAAATAACGTAAAAAA
Organism: Chionoecetes opilio; assembly: GCA_016584305.1. NCBI lineage: Eukaryota > Metazoa > Arthropoda > Malacostraca > Decapoda > Majidae > Chionoecetes > Chionoecetes opilio. The sequence goes on from JACEEZ010024570.1 coordinate 428,764, forward strand.
ATAAGAGTCGACCTTCAAAAAAAGAATCTACAAACAAAAACGCATGACAGCAACACGCAAAAGCCACTAACAGCGACACACAAGACCTGCAAACCAAAAATTAAAAGTGCAAAAGCTAACAACCTCTCACCCGCTCACTGCCGTCCGACTCTCCCCACTCCCGCATCCCCCACTCCCTCATCCCCCACTCCCTCATCCCCCACTCCCGCATCCCCCACTCCCGCATCCCATCCGCATCCCACTCCCGCATCCCCCACTCCGCATCCCCACTCACATCCCCCACTCCCATCCCCCACTCCCGCATCCCCCACTCCTCATCCCCCTCCTCATCCCCCCACTCCCTCATCCCCCACTCCCTCATCCCCCACTCCCGCATCCCTCCTTCCGCCTCCTCATTTGTATCCCCATGCCTCCCCTCCCTTCCCTCGTCCCCATTCCCCAACCCCCAACCACCTGCTTTCCTGCCTCCATACTTCGCTACTTCCACCTCCAAATCTTATCTCTCCTTAGTGGTTGACGAAAATCGATGACTTATGTAATAAAGGATACTATTAAATGGATTAGGAGGATACATAGGCAGATAGGCTTGCTAATGGAAGGGGAGGGAGGGGTGAGAGGGGATGGATATAGGGAGGGAGAGGAGGAGAACGAGGACTCGCTGTTTTGTGGTAAAGATGCGTGGCGCGGCTTCTCAAAACTTCCTTACGTAATGGTCAAGGGAGGAAATTAATGGACGCCTCTTCGGTCTTTTAATGTAAGAGTGAAAGCTGTTACAACTTCTCTCTCTCTCTCTCTCTCTCTCTCTCTCTCTCTCTCTCTCTCTCTCTCTCTCTCTCTCTCTCTCTCTCTCTCTCTCTCTCTGTGTGTGTGTGTGTGTGTGTGTGTGTGTGTGTGTGTGTGTGTGTGTGTTCAGTGAAATGTCTATGAACGTTCCTCTAAATGCCGTTATTTGAGACAGTGACTCATTTCATAACACACAATTATCACACCTTCAATATCTACAGACAAACAAAAAAAGGTGGTTGAAGGTGGGAAAAGGGGGGGGGGCAACCCCCCCCCCTTTATAGGCAACCCATGACAAAAACCGCAGCAGTATGACGCAAAACCAAGACTAATTCCGATCCTTATATCTTGCAGTGTGTCGAAATTGCAATAATCCAACTCCCATGTAGCATCACTATAGCCTACAACACTGGCACTAACACGAGAGAGAGAGAGGGACACACACACACACAAGCTGATCACAATATAGAAACGAAGCCGCAAGCCAATAATCTGTTTGTGTGGCCGAGCTGCCGAGGCCCAGATAGCGGAGTGCTACTAAAGCGAGGTATTAGTGCATTAGTCATTAGGCCAGACGGAAACAAGGTTCATGGAAATAAGCTGATGGAGTGAGTGCCCCCGGCGAGGCCAACCCAGGTGAGGCGGCGGCTTGAAGGGATGCAGGAGGGAAGGGTTATGAGGGAGATTGGGAGGTGTGGTGAGGAATGGTGGAATGTTATTGTGGGTATTGCATGTGTGAGTATGAGTGTGTGTGTGTGTGTGTGTGTGTGTGTGTTTCATAGGTGTACTGTATCTCGAGGGGAAGATACCCAATGTGTGTTCGTAGTGGTGGTGAAGGTGGTGGTGAGGGTAGTGTTGTGTGTTGGTAACTGTGGTGGTAATTTGTAGCTATTTATATTTAGCGTTATGTCGAGATTCGCCAAAAAAATAAGATGTAGGCTATACAGATGTGAGGAAAGTCGGTCATGAGCGTATATAATATCAGGCAGATGGTCATACATGATGCCAGATGCGGCCTAGCAAACCACAAAGCATGTATTCGTCACTTAACAAGGGAATGAGGGTGGGTGGGTGGGTGAGGCGATGAGGGGGAAGGGATGGGGAGGGGGGTACAGGTGACGCGACGCAGCTTACTCGCGCAGACAGTCACCAACAGGCGGCGACGCGCGGAGGAAGAGGAAAAGGATGATATACGTTGACGAAATTGACGGTCATGCCTTCAACCCGCGCCACAGCCAGGAGGAATGAATGGATAAAAGAAACATCATAAAAAACAGCAGGAACGTAAGCCATGGACGGATCACAGGGAAGGGAAGGGAAGCAATTATGGTTGGCGTCCTTTGCTTGCCATGAAAATAATTAGCACCGTCGCAACAAGATGTGGTAAGGACGACGACAGAAAAACTCGCTGATTGGTTGGTTGCGTCACGTCACACCACCACTAATGAGCCAATCAGAGCACGAAGCTTCCCCAGACTAGTTCCCTGATTTCCTCTCACGTCGGATTTTGTACCAGTTATGGCGTATGATTTCCTCTCCTACACTTAACTTACAATACATCTTTTTACTTCACTTGAAATATGGCATATCAACTCCACCCTCTTTTTCCACCATCACTCTTCATCTCCACCCACAATACACGTCTCCCACCCCTCCATTGCCACTATAAGCATAACAATACCATGGATGACGGCATACAAGGATAACAAATACTTGATCGTACTTACAGTCAGGATTCATCGGGCACTAATGCTTCCACGTCCTATTCCGGCCCTGTGCACTTTACCACTGCCTCGATACGTCCATCTGACACACACTCCAGCGATTGAATGTCCTGAGTGTCCTCTCCCTGCACTCAAGCAAACGAAGTGCTCTCTGCTTTGAAACATTCTAACTAATTGCCAGAGGTACTTAGAAAACAATCTAAAATCATACCTACCAAGAGGATACAATTCCAGGATTTGATCGGCTATTGGTAGCTACCCAGCTAAGTTACGAGTGAGAGAAAACCTTACCATTCAGACGTTGATAACACAGACCTGCACCAACATTTTCTTCACCACACATTCTTTACAATAGCATTTAAGAGTATTTCAGAAAAGCTTTATGCACCGTAAACACATCAAGGTAGATAATCGCTATGCGTTTTGATTGACCTCTTTAGTTGTCGGTAGCGGCGATGACCATAACTTTTGTCTTAGTAATGAGATGGGATAATAATTGAGTCCTGCGGTACGGATCTAGTTTCTTAAAAAAACAATGCGCCGCACATCTCCACACACACACACACACACACCACACACACACACACACACACGAAGCTACATTCAACACACAAAATTTAATACAACCTACGACCTACTTACCATCATCATACAATCAACAAACACACAGTAGGAAAAAAGCATCTTCCTGTGAGAGTTGCAAGACGGAAGGAAGGGATGTAAGTGTTAAGTGTTGTTAGTGATGGAGAGGAGTGGCATCTTAGTCCCCCTCTCTCCCCCCCTGTCTTCTCCCCCACTCTCTCCACCTCTCCTCCCTATCCCCCTCCCCTCCTCCTCCCTGGCTGAGCTGTCACGAGCCGAAGTAGAGAGTTCTGTCTGGATGATTGGAACGAGTCATCATCATTTTCATCCATTACTAATGCAAGGTTCTCATCAACGCGGAATACAATCGACGCTTTGAGGGGATCCGAAAGAGAGAGAGAGAGAGAGAGAGAGAGAGAGAGAGAGAGAGAGAGAGAGAGAGAGAGGAGAGAGAGAGAGAGAGAGGAGCTGTAGCAGGAGTTTCAAATTTGATGAGATTTCTTTATGCAATGTTGTAATTTATTTGTTTCTGGGAAATCTCTCTCTCTCTCTCTCTCTCTCTCTCTCTCTCTCTCTCTCTCTCTCTCTCTCTCTCTCTCTCTCTCTCTCTCTCTCTCTCTCTTTCAGTATAGGGCACTCAGAGCGATAATTTTTTTCATTACCATCACACTCTGTATAGCACGATAAATCAGTTGTCACATGTAGAGGGGGGGTGCTTCAAACAACCTCCAGGGGTTATCATGTTAACATATATTAAATGTTTCAAATTAATTCAACAAAGTGTACATCATCAAACAAAAACAATACGTAACAAAATACGGACTAGGTAACAAAGCACAACGACATTTGTAATACTAGTGCAATAAGACTAATATAGTACATATATTTTTTTAATATTTTGTCGCCTTAGGCTAAGCTAATCTAGAAGCCACGCCCACTGCCTCCCCTCCCCTTCTACGAGGCAGCTGATTGGTGCACTCATAATGCTCGACATGTGTACAGATTACTCGTATCATCATCACTATACCAATCACACCATCCTCACTACACAACAGCGCGTGATCACTGGGCAGAGCCTCGTCACTACATGTATAGGGTATAGTGTAAATATAGGAGTAATATAGGGTAAATAACAGGAGTGTGTGAAATGAACAGGCCATCTCCACCACAAAAAAAAATGCTACACTATGATATTGGCGGGGCTTAGTTAAAATGGTATGTAATGAAGATGGCTCTGCCCAGTGGTTTCGCGCTGTTTATAGTGAGGATTGTGTGCTTGGTAGTGATGTTGATACAAGTAATCTGAACACATGTCGAAGATTATGAGTGCACCAATCAGCTCCCCCGTCGAAAATGGGGGAAGGGGGTAGGGGGCGTGGCTTCTAGATCCGCTTAGGCAAAGGCGACTATACTTAGTTGTATCTAATGAATGAACTATCTTACGAGACGAGACGATGGAACGGTAGACGGGATCTGGAACTTTCCCAAAACACTTCTGGACAGGAAAACAAAGCTCGGCACCGCAAGTAAAACCTCATGGCCTCAGGCACTGTACTAGCCAGGTCTGATTTAGCTCTTACAATGGTGTTTCATGCGGGCTTGGAGTGTGTTTACTGACTGTTCTCTTATATATAGGTAGGTAACCCACACACGCGAACAAGACGCAGGATCATCATTTGTACCAACAGGAAGCTTGTAGCAAAACTTCCCCTTCAGTCCTCACGCCAGGAAGTACTCGAGAAGAAGAAAAAAACCTCCTTTACTCAGATCCGAGAAATAAACCTTTGATATTGTACATTTTTGTTCTTCGTCTCCTCTGTTGCCGCACCCTTATGTCGCCTTACTTGTCATCCTCCTCCTTCGTCAGGCTTTTCAGACAGATGTGTTTTCGCGCACAGTGGCTCGCGCAACACTTCTCCTCCAAGGCACAGTACCCGTCGGAGGCACAAGAGGCGTGCTGTTTGCCATCACCCTCCGCCAGAAGGAGTGACCCGCTGGTTCGGCCCGTCTGAGGAACAAAGCAACTGTAACAACTATCCCTCCTGCTGCTGCTGCTGCTGGTGCTTAATGGCTACTCCTCACTACAGTTCCTCTTGACCCCCTATGTAGAGTCACGAAGTTTTTTTATTTTTTTTTTATTGTAACGGAGCCTATAGCACTCGTAGGCTTTTTATCTTCCTTCCTTAGGCAAACTACGGTAGGCTACAAATCCATGCTAGCTTTTATAAGTGGTACAAATGGATCGAAAGAATGTACCACCATCTATACTATAATACTAAGCAACATAGGTCATCCCCACTACTTCTCTCTACAAAATCAGTGTAATATATTTTGTACTCAAAGGAATCGTCCATTAGGAAATTTATGAAGAAAAAAAATACCCGAGTCAAGAAAAATCCAGTCAAATTATATTTCTCTGAATTAATTTAAAAAAGGGTCAAAAATCAACCCAGAAAAGGCAAACAAAAATCATAGAATGAAAACCAAAAGCATGAGTGAGCTGAAACTTGGGTGTGAACAATACTGAGAAAGGCCAATTACTGTGTAAAAATATCAGCCACTTTCAGCCATAACGAAAATTTACTTGGACGATCCCCTTAATTAGTCTCACCTATGTTTGGTCACCTGCCCTGCCTCACCTTGGCTTTCTTGGTGTAGAGGAAGACGCCCTGAGACTTGCACAACTGATCCCCCTCCTCAGGGCAGACACCTTCGTGAGGCTTGTGGCTCTCCGGAACTGTGAAGGGATAGTAATAGTAGTAGTAGTAGTAGTAGTAGTAGTAGTAGTAGTAGTAATAGTAGTAGTAGTAGTAGTAGTAGTAGTAGTAGTAGTAGTAGTAGTAGTAGTAGTAGTAGTAGTATAGTAGTAATAGTAGTAGAAGTAGTAGTAGAAGTAGCAGTAGTAGAAGTAGTAGTAGTAATAGTAGTAGTAGTAGTAGTAGTAATAGTTGTAGTAATAGTAGAAGTAGTAGTATTTGTTATTGCTGTAGTTGTTGTTGTTGTATTTGTTTATGTTGCTGCTCTGTTGTTGTAATGGTAAATGAGGTGGTAATAGTGATAGTAGGAATAGTAGAAGTAGTAGTAGTAGTAGTACAGTAGTAGTAATAGTAGTTGTAGAAGTAGTAGTAATAGTAGTAGTAGTAGTACTATAGTAGTAATAGTAGTAGTAGTAATAGTAGGAGTGGAAGTAATAGTGGCAATAGTCGTAACAGCCGTCAATAATGATGGCTTCGCTACATGGACTAATGATAACGGATGATAAAGCTAATCAAATTGGTACCATTAACTGATGTGTGTTGCTAATTACTCAGATTTTCCTCTTTACTGAACAAAGCGTTTCCATCCAGGTAATTTATTCTGTGCTAAAAAAAGTGAAAGGTAAAGGGGGAGGGTATGGGAAGACACCAATTACCTGAAAAATGCTGAAAAATTAAATCAAAGAAAGTGAAGACAATGAAATGGCTAGGAAGAGTGAAACAAATATTGACGTTATACAAAAGCTATGAAGGGAAAGAGAAAAACACAAAAGAGAGAAAAACAAGAGAAATGAAAATAATAAAGTGCAGAGAAAATAAGAAGGAAAAGAATTAATTAATAATAATGTGACGAAGGAAGGAATCAGAATTAATTAGAAACGATTAAAAATAATTAAATACAGAATGAATAGAAAAATGGCAAACACAGAAAGGTGCATGAAAGACAAATGACATAAAAGAAGGAATTCACGTACTAGGAATGAGAGAGAGAGAGAGAGAGAGAGAGAGAGAGAGAGAGAGAGAGAGAGAGAGAGAGAGAGAGAGAGAGAGAGAGAGAGAGAGAGAGAGAGAGAGAGAGAGAGAGAGAGAGAGAGAGAGAGAGAGAGAGAGAGAGAGAGAGAGAGAGAGAGAGAGAGAGAGAGAAGGAAAAAAATCTAGCACCCTTTCAGTCATCACACTTTCTATATCAACTTTACTCTACCTAATCCTTACCACATCACTTCTACCCGTTACCCTCTTACTCTCCCTCCTCATAACACTCCCTCACTTACTCTCCCTCCTCATAACACTCCCTCACTTACTCTCCCTCCTCATAACACTCCCCCACTTACTCTCCCTCCTCATAACACTCCCCCACTTACTCTCCCTCCTCATAACACTCCCCCACTTACTCTCCCTCCTCATAACACTCCCCCACTTACTCTCCCTCCTCATAACACTCCCCCACTTACTCTCCCTCCTCATAACACTCCCCCACTTACTCGGGACGGAAGTGTCGGCGCAACAGTATGTAGAACCCTCGTAGGCACAGTAGTAGACACACCCTTTGGAGGACGTTGGGTCTGTGGGCAGCCAAAACATACATATAAACACACAGTCATGCAAATCAACACACATAAACACATACATATTAACACACACATTCATGCAAATTAAAACGTAAAGTGATTGGCTAGATAATGATTAAAAAAGTTGCATTATTTTCACTTTTTCTAGTTTTTTTTCACTCGTAATATCTTTCCGAGACTTAGATTATTCATTCAAGGTTGTATTTTCAATTAGATTTTCATACATAAACACACAAATACATGCTGGATACAAAGAAGGATAAGAATGATAAACAACTTCCAAACCCTATTATATTAAACCCATTATAAACCTGTTATAATAAACTTACAACACATCAAAATAACTTACACTCATGGGTCAATGGCTCAGTCACCTCCTCCACCTCCTCACCTGTAAAGAAAACAACACATATTGACGTCCATCCAATAAAATAATATCAAAAAGAAATACAGACTTACCTTCCCACCACCTAGGCAGCGTTCGTTAATAAGGGTATCAAGAGAGGAAGTGTTAGGTAAGCTACGACTAAGTACAGCACACGAGGCAAGAGTACTAATGATCACACTGGTCTTAATCTCAGTAGAAAGGTAATCTGCCTTAGTGTTAGGAGTGTTAGGGTCAAGAACCTCTCGCGTACGTGGATTCATAAAAGTAGTTCCTAACGCAGTGCTGGAAGGAAAGTCTGGGAGGAAAGAACACAAAGGAGACAACGAATTAAGATGTCAGTATAAGGACTGAAAACTATTGAAAATGTTTTAGTATCCCGCAAGTGAAATAACCAAGGGAAAAGTTGACAGGACTGTTATGTGACGAAGTTGAAGAGGACCTTTTTTTTTTTTTTTTTTTTTTTTTTAAGGAGTATTAAGGCGCACTACTACTACTACTACTACTACGACTACTACGACTACTACTACTACTACTACTACTACTACTACGACTACTACGACTACTACTACTACTACTACTACGACTACTACGACTACGACTACTACTACTACTACTACTACTACTACTACTACTACTACTACTACTACTACTACTACTACTACTACTACTACAAGAGGACCTATGAAGCGATACTAAACAACAAAGGTAACAAGAAGAAGAGAAGAAGGTGGGAGGGAAATCTAGTGTGTGACTTTCTCCTGAGGTGACGTGTATCTAAACCTGCAATTGTTTACTTTACGTGCCGTTTGTATCTGTTTATTGTCTGCTTCCTGTTACCTCAGTTGTTGTTTTTTATTGCAAAGATTTACTTAAAAGGTTTTTTATCTGTTTATTGTCTGCTTCCTGTTACCTAAGTGCTGTTGTTTTCAAATTGCA
>JACEEZ010024570.1:445000-446001 GCA_016584305.1 Chionoecetes opilio
CCATCCCGTTAACCCATTAGCGCTTGGAGGTCAAAATAAAGGCTGAATAGAGTATACCGTAAATCACGGTTATATGGGGTCAACGTCCTTCAGTGACCAAACACGCCGTGACTTCATTCACTAAAACACACAAGCTGAATTACACCTTTTTTTTCGCAGCGTCACAATTTTCCTGCAAAAAAAAAAAAAAAAATCGAGTAAAAAACAAACTAATTCCCACACTTGCGCGCTACTAAAACTGACAATAAAACAATAGAATATACTTCCTGCCTGAAGATAACGTGCATAGAGGGACAAAAAACCGCAAAAAATACAGAAGTTACACATAAACATAACGTTCACAATGTCCCCCAGCAAAGCGTTAATCATAGACTTCATTAAGCAAAAAAAACAAAAAAACTATAAATTGCATTCTCAAAAAATTAAGAAAAAAAATCAAATTAAAACTCACGATTGTGGTTTACGGGGAGATAAGATAAACAAGATAAACCTCACGGGAAGCTTTATCTTGCATAGTTCCTCCCATTGTACAAGGTGCGAGGCGTCCCCCAGGATATCCTGTGCAGGACAATACGTGTAAAAAGGATAGTTATAATGGGTTGCTGTTGAAAGGATGGACAGGACGTGGCTAGTTTGGTAGAGGTACTAATGCCATGTCCTTGTGTACTATGGGGAGGATAGAGAGAGAGAGAGAGAGAGAGAGAGAGCAGAGAGAGAGAGGAGAGAGAGAGGAGAGAGACGAGAGAGAGAGAGAGAGAGAGAGAGAGAGAGAGAGAGAGAGAGAGAGAGAGAGAGAGAGAGAGAGGAGAGACGAGAGAGAGAGAGAGAGAGAGAGAGAGAGAGAGAGAGAAAAAAAAAAGGAAGGAAGGAGGGAAGGTAGGAGAGAGTTATCTTAAGTGAGTCCACAAGTTGCAACAAAAGTGAAAGTAGTATCATGTACATGTTGTATGACTGGTGTAGGTTTGTGTTGGTGTGTGGGGGTGGGGTTTTTTTTGGGGGGG
>JACEEZ010024571.1:0-36557 GCA_016584305.1 Chionoecetes opilio
TTTAAAAACAAAAATCAAAAAGAAAAAGCATTTTTATTCTTACCCACCCAGAAAAAAGAAAATAGCCCAACTAAATAAAATGACTTGAGTCGCTGTAGGCCTACAATAAACTAAAAAAGGAAAAGAAACTTCTACTCAATCCTTTTGTCCCCAGAAAAAAATTGCTAATTGGGGAAAAAAGGACGCGAGTTGGAAAAAAATAAGAAAAGTGGAAAAACCTAGAAAAAAAATAAACAATTTGCCAAATGAGAGGAGAAAAGAGAGAGAGAGAGGGAGAGGAGGAGAGGGAGAGAGAGGAGAGAGGGGAGGAAAAGAGAGAGGGAGGGGGGAGGGGAGAGAGGAGAGAGGAGGAGAGAGATGAGAGAGAGAGAAGAGAGAGGAGGAGAGGAGGAGGAAAAGAAAAGAGAGAGAGAGGAGAGAGAGAGAGAGAGGAGAGAAGAGGAGAGAGAGAGAGAGGAGGAGAGAGAGAGAGAGAGAGAAAAGGGGAGAGAGAGAGAGAGAGAGAGAGAGAGAGAGGGGATTAGAAAGAACAAGATTATTTCAAAGTAAAACAAGGGAAAGAAAGGATGAAATTTGCTCAGAGATTTCATTTTTTCCTTTGGAACCAACCGAGCAAACTAATGGACCCTACCCATAAATTTACGTCACGGTTGTTTACATCGGTGCATTGTGGGGATAAGGCGGGGTCGCCGCGGGTGGACCTACGAAGGGGAAAACTACGGCGATGGAAGAATTTCGAGTTATTTTGCCCCGAAATTGATATTCCAGGTGATATTACTGTGCTCTGTTCTCGCTGACAACACTATGAAGAAGACCTGAGGTAATGGTTTGATGTGCAGAGGCTTCTAAACCAAGAAAACAGAGTCATAACAGAGCCTCGTCAAATGGGGAGCAACTGGTGGTACGTAATGTGTCCCTACCACTTGCTTACTTTCTTAATGAGACTCTGCTGTGACTTTTTTTCCCTGGTTTAGAAGCCTTTGCACATAAACCCAAATCACCTCAGGTCTTCTCTATTTGTTCAGCGAGCACGGAAATATAGCACCTGGAATATCAATTTCGCCAAAACAACTCGAAAAAATTTTCATCGTCGTAGTTTTCTTTGTAGGTTTTTACATATTCATGGTTTTGATAGTATTAAAATACCTTATTAATTGAGTTCCTTTTTTTGTCTTTCCTCATAATAAGTAGTGGTACATCATGGTTTAAGTGTTACTTGACGAGCCAATGAATACTCTTGGTTACGGTCATTTCGCCCACACGTAAATTTCCCCGCCCACATGTAAGAGTAAAATCGCCCACTGAAGAGTCAATTCCCCCACATGTAAGAGTCAATTCGCCCACTCTAAAGTCAATTCGCCCACACGATCCATGTCAGGAGTCATGTAACTATATCTTCCTCGGCAGAAAAAATGGAAAAACCACCAGTAACCTTGGGCAAAAATGGACGGTAAAATTTTAGTGTTTGCCCATACTCTCCATTCCCCCCCAAAAAAAAGTTTGGGGACCTGTGGGAATGCGGGGTTTTCGGTTGGGGAACACATTATGCGTCAGAAAAACGTAATTAAGAGTTGTGTGGGGGGGGTTTTTAAAATTCCTAGATCTAGGGTAATTTTCCCTTTAAATATCAGAGAAAATTTGGGCCTAACCAAAATAAACCTAAACCTAAAAAAAATTTAAAACCTAACCCTAGCAGGGGGCTTGACCCACCGATAACCTAACCTAACCAAATCTAACCTAACCTAACCAAATTAACCTAACCAAATCTAACCTAACCTAACCTAACCATATCTAACCTAAACTACCCAAAACCAAACCTACCCTAACCTAACCTAGCTAACCTCCTAGCGGGGGGTTTGGGGGGGTTCTCGACACACTAAACAAATATAACCTAGCCTCCTAGCTCCTAGACTCCATAGTGTGGGCGAAATGACTCCATGGTGGGCGAAATGGCATGTGGGCGAAATGACCGGATCCCATACTCTTGGGGTCTATACCAACATCAACAACCTTTGCTTTTGATTTATCTTATTACTCCTCCATAAACAAGTTGCATAACCACGGTGACATTACCCATCGTGGGGGCGAATTGACTTAAGAGTGGGCGAATTTACTCTTACATGTGGGCGAAATGTCTTGTGGGCGAATTGACGTGGGGGCGAAATGACCCGGGAACCAATAGTATTCATTGGCTCGTCAAGTAAAAACTTAAACCATGATGTACCACTACTTATTATGAGGAAAGACAACAAAAGGAACTCAATCAATAAGGTATTTTAATACTATCATAACCATGAATATGTACAACCTACAAGAGAAGCCCACCGGGCGATGAAAAGGGTTTTAGAGTTGTTTTGGTCGAAATGATATTCCCGGTGCCCGTTAATTTCCGTGCTCGCTGACAAAAATAGAGAAGACCTGAGGTGATGGTTGATGTGCAGAGGCTTCTAAACCAGGAAAACAGTCACAGCAGAGTTCATTAAGAAGTAACAAGTGATAGGGACACATTACGTACCTACCAGTTGCTTACCTTTTGAAAGAGGCTGTTATGACTCTGTTTCTTTGGTTTTAGAAGCCTCTGCACATCAGCCATTACCTCAGATCTTCTCTATAGTGTTCTCAGGGAGAACAGAGCACAGTAAAATAGCACCTGGAATATCAATTTCGCGCAAAATAAACTCGAAATTCTTCCATCGCCGTAGTTTTCCCTTCGTAGGTCCACCCGCGGCGACCCCGCCTTATCCCCACAATGCACCGATTTTAAACAAACCGTGAACGTTAGTTATGTCTGGGGCCCATACCAACCTACAATGAACGACCCTTGCTGTGCCCTCGCCCTTTCCTTTTTGCTTTGGGTTTTCTTGCCCGTAAATATTAAAGAAAGGGGCCCTGATGGCTTTTCGTCCCTTCACCCTTTCGGGGCCCCGGACGGAGGCTCCCCGATGCCCAACTAAAAAACCCGGGCCAAATTACAAACCAAAAAATTTAAATACAAACCAAAATTTAAATTTAAAAACCAGGAAAAAATTTAGCGTTAACTAAAAAAATAAAATATGAAATTGGGAAATTACCCGATTTCATGATGTTATTTTTAATTTAAAGGGTTTAATTTATGCATAGTTCAAATTTTTTATTTATAAAAAAAAAAAAATATAACAAGGGGAAAAAGCTAATTAAATTCCATTCTATTGTTTTTCCCCAATGAAAAAAATTTTTTCACAAAATTTTTAAAGGGCCCCCGGAAAAGTTTAATTTCATGATTTTTCTTGAAAGTCTCATAATCCCTTTCTTTAATTGTTTTACGGTTTTTTTTTTTAAAAAAATATTATAAAAAAAAAAACTTTTCCGAAGATAACAGTATAATTTTTTTACTGAAAAACAATATTGGTGGGAAATTTTTTCCCCGTTTTTCTGTTTTTTTTTATATTTATTTAAAACGTTTAAATTTATGCATGCCGCAAATTTAAATTTATCACTAAAAAAATAATCAAGGGAAAAAGCAAATTTAAAAACCCGCTTCATTGATTTTCCCCATTTAAAATTTTTTTGCGAGAAAAATATAAATGGCGAAGGGGTTTAAGTTAATGCTATTTCTTGAAAGTCTCATAATGGCCTTTTCTTTGTGTTTTTTAACCGGTTTTTATTTGAAAATATTTTTAGAACAAACTTTTCCGAAGATAACAGTATACTTTTATACTGATAAACATTATATTAGGTAGGTAAACTTGTCCCGGGGAGCGGAGCGGGTGGTTTTCCTTAGGTGTGCCCTCAGGGGCGATCCCCCCGGGCCTTTTGTCTTCGGTGGTCTCGGTCAAAACCCCTATCTCACTTCCCAGGGAATCTAAACACAAATTTTTTAAAACACGTTTAAAACTTTTTTCCTTAAATCTTTGGGGTTAGAACGTATAAAGGTGGGCGCACCCCATTCGTTTTCATTCGTGTTAAGTCGGGGTCGGTCGCGCGCGGTCGTATGGAGTCGCAGCTGGTTTAAATGGGTTTTTTAAAAATTTTTTGAAATTTGAAAAAAATTTTATAACACGATTTAACCCGAGTTAAAAAAAGTCGGGTTAAAGGCGTATGAAGGTCGTGGGAAGGTGGTATGACAGTGGGTTTTCCAAATCGTATGAAGATCGTGTTAAAGCACTTTCGGGTCGTTTTGGGGAGCGGGGGAAAAAAAACTCATACGACCTTCATACTTTTTTAACACGATTCAACACGCCTTTCATAGGGACCCCATACCCCCTAAAACAAAAAAAATCCATACGTTTTTTCATACGACCGGAAGAAACCCATTTTTTTTTAAAAATTCTCGCTAATAGGCGCTAAAAAAAAAAAAAAAAAAGTAAATCGGATCACCCCCAAAAGGGCCTTAAAAACCCTTTCCCCCTGGTAACCTGGTTCCAAAACTTTTGCCATATGATGGGATTGCGCCACGGGGGGCGGAACCTATCCCCACACACACAAACAAACACCCACACAACACACACCCCCACACACCACACACACAACACACCCCACACCCAACAAACACCACCCCCACACACACACACACACACACACACCCCACAAAACATAACACACCCCTTTCGCTTATTTTATTTTTTTTTTAGATAGATGACCAAACGTGACCAAAAAAAAAAAAAAAATTGGTATGAAGGTTTTTGCTCAGCGTATGGAGATCGTGTTTATTTTTGTAGTGTATGGGGACATCGTAAGATTCGTTTTTAATTTTTTAGGGCGGTCGTGTTGATTCGTTTTAATTCGGGGGGCCCGTCGTATGACGGGGTCGTTTTTGGGGGTGGGTAGACAGTCGTATTGGGGTGGGTTTTAAATGAGGTTAAATAGTGTTGATCGTATGAAATTTTTTATGACGGTCGAAATTGAGGGTCGGGGTTCAGTGTAGAGGGTCGGTTTGTTTAAAAAAATTTTGATAACCCCCAAAAGGGGGAGCACAAATTTTCAACACGTTTTTTTTCAACTTTTCTTAAATGTTTTCGCAACTCTTAAACGTGTATGTGAGAGGGGGGTTTTACACAACTTGTTACGGAAAGCCTATAAACGTTAAAAGGGTGCCGGATGTCGCTGCAAACTTATTGGTTTTTCCGCCTCTCTACATCCTTCCTTTTCCCCCTTATTATAAAACTCCCTTTCTTTCATTCCGCCTTTTAAATTTTTTCCTCTTCCCTCCCACCTTCCCCCAAATTTTAAATTTTTCCCTTCATTGCCCCCCTCTTTCCCTCCCCCCATTTACTACGATCATTGCGGCCCTACCCCTTCGTTTCCTTTTTTCCCCTCTTTTTATTTATCTTCCTCCTTTTTTAATATTTTGTATTTTTTAAATTTAATTAACATACCCCTTTTCCCTTTTGTTTTTCTAACAGTCCCCTTTTTAAATTTTTTCTTATCCATTTCCTTTTCCCAAATTTCCCTGACAAACCACCCTTTTTTTCTGGGACTTTTTTAAAAACTCCCTTTACTTTTTCCCCGGGCCCTTCCCCCCTCCCAACTTTTTCCCCTTTTATCCCCCCTTTTCACCCCTTTTTCCCATATAAAAATCTTTGTTTTTCCTTTTTTTCCCGGTCGTACAAAAACGGGGGCCTCTTTTTTACCCGCTTTCCTTTAATTAATTAATAGTCTTTGGGGGCTTTGTGCAGCATCTCCCCAAAAAAACCCTTGTTACTGCTGCACCACAACACCCCCCCTGCGGGCCCACCAAAGGGACGCTGCGCTTCGCTCAAATTTATATTCTGCAGTGAATCTTTTTTTTACGTTGGAGCCTAAAGGGCCTGTAAGCTATTATTTTTCTTTTCCTTAGGTTTTATCTTTTTTTTCATTGAGTGTCAGGTGGTTGGCCCGGATATTTGGGGGGCCCCTGTGATAATTGGCCTCCCCGTGGTGGTGCGGGCTTGATTTTTTTTTAATGACACCTGGATGATTTAATTTGAGGCTTACTGCCATTTTGGTCCCCCTTTTGCCGCACTTGCAGCGCAGTCGAAGATAAAGGTTGATGGGCAGCATGGGGTATCTTCAGCCACTCGACGATGGAAGAAACATTTGGGCTCCTGGAGGGATTTGAACTCGGAACTCAAAACTCACCATTACTAGTCCGTCAGGTATAGGGGCTGTCGGTCCCAAAAAAGATGGAAAAGGCTCATTGGTATCATTTAAAAGGGTTATTATTCGGGAAAACTCATTTTGCCCTGGTAGCGGGCTGGATTTAGAAAGTTTCATATTTTTATCGCCTATTGAACAGACCCCCATCAGCAAAAAAACCCGCCCCAAATCCCTTTAAAAACCTGTTGGGGTACTTTCATGTTAGAACTGCATGCAGTTTCTACTTTGGAAGCCAAGTCCCTTTTTTCCCTTTTTAGCTTTAATTATTTTTCAAAATAATCCCATTGTAGAAAACAATTTTTGGGTAAAACCCAAAAGATTTTGTACTTTTTGACCCAAAAATTCCGGGAAAGGGCCACCAGATAAATTTTGAAAATCGACTTATCTTTTCCCTATCTTAGAAAACCATATGTGATAATGACATAAATAAAATTTTTTGGCTATACTTTTTTCAGAACAAGGAATTAAATGCACCCATTTGGGTTTCCCCCCCATAATATTTTAAATTTTTTGAAGAAAGTAAACCCGCAGCATTTTAAAAGTTTAGAAAAAATATCAGCAAATTTCCCAATAATTGAAAGTTTTTTTAATTTATTTTTATCTTTGCGGGAAACCCAATTTGTGAATGGGGAAGCTAATCAGCCATGGATGAGACAATTCCTTTTTGTTTTATCCACAAACTGATGAAGATCCTCACGCTGGCCTTACATCCCCTTTCGGGATCTCGACCCCTGGAACCCCACTACTAAGGGCAGCCAGACTCAGGCGCATCAAGCTACCCTTGACAGTTGCGGGAAAACCTGAGAGGGGGAGAACTCCCAAGTTTTCCGTATCATCTAAAAGTGCCAAACTTTTCCCCACGATGAAACGGGACTTGGAATTTAAAACTTGAAATGACTACTGCAGGGGAATTTGCTACTAAGCGAAGAACATTGAGAAGACTCCCTTAAAGGGCAGCTCAAGATTAATGGAGAAAAAATGATATTCTCCCCAAACCTGGACGACCCAAAGGGATACCAAAGGCACGAACAAAAGGGAAAAGGAATTTAAAACACAGTGTACGGGAGTTGAGAGGGGATAAAAATTTTACGGAATAGCCAACAAAGAGACAAGAGAGAACCCCTGGGCTGTCACATCAAGAAAACAATTTGCTGTGAAGCAGGGGATAAATGGGATCTTGTTACCGATCTTTATACCAGTGTGAAAGTTTGCCATCTTTGCCCATACCAAAGAGGGATGCAAATGATGACCCTGATCCCAAAATTACAAGTTTTTTTTGAAACAAAAAGCCTTTTTTGCAAATTTTTCCCAGTATATAGGAAGAGTTTTTTCAGACCCAAAAGGGTTTGTAACTTTGGGACTTATTTTGGCTCATCTGCATCAACGTACATGCATTCTGAAGGAATAACTGCGGGAAAGGGACTCGAAAAGGGGAAACACAACGGGAAAGTGGAAGCGGATTTTAAAGGGTTTACACTCCATAGGGTGCCCTGATGAAAAAGGGAAAAAGATATTGGTTTTCCCATTAAAACCTGCCGTTTATACGATTAGCCAAAGAAAAACCATCAACTAAAGAAAGAATTGACAGAAACAGATTAAATCTTTCTAAAAATTACATCGGTAAAAAAACAAGACGGCTTCACATCTGAGATCTGCATTCAAGCCCCAAAGGGAGCTTTATTTAAGCAAGGGCCCCATTCTACCATCAGAAATGAATGAGCCAAAACCACGCACCAAAAAGCTGTAAGGCGTTCTTGTTGGATACTTTGGGGAGATAGACACCCTAAAAAGCCCACATGTCGTACCATGATGCTCTTTGGACCCCTTTTTCCCCAAAGGACCAAATTTTTTACGCTGTGAGAAAGTGGGTCGAAAAGGTTCCCCCAAACCCACTTTCCTTTTCCCCGCGTGGGTTAAGGTTTTGACGGGAAAAACTTTCGAGATTATTCAGATGTTAAAATCCCCCTTGGGACATGGTGTTTTCATTTCCCCCCGTCATTGAGGAAAAAAAGAGACGGCACTATGCCTTTGGGAAAAATTGGGTGCAAACTGATGATTTAAGTTGTCCTGCCAGAAAAAAAAACAAAGCCCCTGTCAATACTACACTGGCCCCCGGGGGGAACATTGATTTGCTTGGGAAAAAACATGACGGAGAGGGCCCTCACATAGAGTGAAGGTATTGCAGTCCAACCAAAGGGGATTTGGAACCCCAGCCACGGGAAACCCCCAAAAAAACCCATATTGCGAAAGCAAAAAAAAAAGAGAAGCTTTAAATTTTTCAGATTTTTCCTTTCCAATCCCACATTTTTGGTGAGGGGTTTGGCCCCCAAAAACCCTTTAAAACCATCCCCCCATATCGACAGGGACAAAATGTAATGAAAACAGGCCCCTACAAAAAGAAACCTTTTTGGGGTTTTTGGTGGGACAGATGACCCCCAAAAAACCCCAAAAAATCATGGGATGGGGCAGGGTTTAAAATTTGTCACTAGGAATGACAAACAGGTCTCCGGACGTTGTTGGCTATTTCCCACCATTAATGACCAGGGAACCAAAAATGTCAACAGGGGGTACTTTTGTGCTGAAACCAGTCTGATAACCCCAAAAAAAAAAAAAACCAGCTTGAGAAGGTGGGAGTAATGTTAGACCCCGGCCCTGTTTCGCAAGGGGGACTGGGGATCCAATGGAAACATTTAAACGTTTTTAGGAAAAGTGATTTTGAGGATGGGTACCTTTCCCCCCAAAAACTGTTTAAAAAAATTTTTTATCAAATCATCCCCCCCCCAAGAGATTTCCCCGGATGGTGGGCTCAAGAACATTATAATAGAAGCGGGGGTTGTAAACTGAAGGATCAGTCTCAGGGGTACTGGAAGGTCGTCAGACAAAAAGAGGAGTAAGGGGCGCACAAGTTTCATGACGAGGCCTTTTCTGCGTCTAAAAATGGGGGAGTTCCTTTTTTGGATGCAGGAAAAATCATGCTGGGCCCCTGTACCCTCTGTGGAGGGGAGGATTAGAAGCAGTTAGAGATTTACATGAAGACCTCTCACAGGAAAAAAATGTTCGAAGAGGGCGTTGATGAATGAAGAAATCCAGGGTCCAGGGACTACTTCACCAAAAAAACCTTGGGTGGAGTTTGGGAAAAACAATGGGCCGCTATCAGCAATGGATGGTACATTGACATGGTAAAAATCCTGATAGGGTTTATACGTGGTACAAGGGAGGGGAAAAATGGGAGTTACATATGGCAGCATTCGACAGTTTCAAACGCGTGGGTCTTGGTTTTGACAAAGTTAAAAATATCCCGGTATTCAGTGGGATTTCTATGCCCCCAAAGTCACAGTTGTCCAACAATCATCCAGGATTTTCGAACAATTCATGGAAGGAAAAATTTTCCCGTACAAATTTGGGTCAACCAACAATTTGGGGAAGGGAAAAACCTTTTGACCAAAAACCCTTTTAGGGAAAAAAAAGTTAAAAAAGATTTCAAAAAATCCCGGAAACACCTGCCGTTTTTAGGGCTGAGCACGAGTGCGTGACACGCTACTACCCACAGCAGAGTACAGGGAAGGGGGGACGTCAGACTTTTTCGAGAAATCCTTCAAATGAATAGGAACCAAACATCATGCCGAGCTGCAAAAAATTACGAATTTACTTTAAAAATGAGCAGGGAGATTGCCATAGGGGGGAGGGCCCCGAAGACCCAGTCAATCCATTTAGTGATCCAAAAGACCCGCTCAAATTTCCCCAAAGAAAATGTAGTTTCAAAGGAAAAATTTCAAGGATTTGTCATCAGCAAAGGTCGTGGGAAACAGCCTAGAAACAAATTTAAGACAGAAAGCCTTGAAAAAGATCCCCCAATTTAGGGAAAAAGTCATGACCCGGTACCCAAGTTTTAAGTGAAAAACATTCGCAGAGGGAAAAAAAAGAAAAAGCATGTAAAGTCTGGAACTGGCAAGGAACTCATCCCAGCCGACTTCTGCCTTATTTGGCAAAAGCTGATGATGGGTCAACAGGGCAAACCCATATGCGTGAGGTTTTTGGGGAAAACCCCTTTTTGGGGCCCTCCCCTTTGGGGTTTAGCCACTGCCGATGGGTGTACCAAGGAAAAAAAAGCAATTTTTTTTCTTTTCAAAGGAAATGAAGAAGAATGTAGGACTGCAGAAACATTCAGCCTATTCTGCGTGTCTAAAAATGGGATGGTTTGGGACAAAAAGGGAAAGGTGAACATCAAGGGCCCTTTTGGGGATATTGCCTCTCTGGTTCTCGCGGGAAAACCCCCCCCCCCCTCCCAAAGAGGCCCTCACATGCATCCCGTGTTGAAAAATTTTGTTCGATGTGTACAAGGAAGAATCGATCAAGGATGTTGAAAAGAGGAATCCCAGGATCCCAAAGGGCGGTGTGATTCAGTGAAAAAAATCACGCAAAAAAAAACGGTTGTACAATTGCAAAAAAAAAAATTTTGCTTTAACCAAAAATAGCCAGTTTCATTTTACTTTCCATACAAGAATGGAAACAAGGGGAAAGTACACCAACCCACTCTGAAAAAAAAAGTTTGGTTTCGTCACAACGGGGGAAAAAATGCCCACAAAAATTTTTGCCCTGTGAAGGGGGTGTTTTCCTTGTACCAGAAAATTGGGGTTTTAACACAAGTGGAGGCAGACATCCGCCTTTTCTTGCACCCGCACATGCAGCAGGTGCAGGGGTTTGATTTAGTTGTACTTGGGAGCTGATGATAAAGATGGGGTTTTTTTTGGCCCCTTGCATTCTGTGGGGACATAAAATACCCCAAACCCGTATCTCAATTTTTTTTAAACTCTGGCCCGGGTTTTCTTTCAAGATTTTAAGAAAGTGTCCAATACAATAGGACCATTTGGGATGGGAAAGCTTTACTTGGGTGCATGAAAATTTTTACTGGAAAGTGACAGCGGAGCCCCTTGCAGGGGCCCGGGGGGAAAATAGCTTCTCTCAAGCTGCTTTAAAACAAAGGCGCAGAGCTTAAATCCCCATTTTGCAGTTTGGAGCCCATGGAGATGTCTCAGAATTCCCCTTTCAAAAAAAAGCTGGAGGCCTTTTCATTGGGCCCAAAAGTATGCAACCAAAACAAGCGTTGTAAAAGGGGAAATGAACTGCGGTATCATTTTTTTTCAGGGAGGGAAGAAAGGGGTGTGTTGAAACCCCAACCCGGGTTCCACCCATGTGAGGCGACCTTTTAAACAGATGTAGGGCCCAAATAAACCCGGTGGTGTTTGGCGAAGAAATCTGGAAGCTTACCCCAAAAATACCATCACCCGAGGTGAGGTTGGAAAAATTGAAACAACAGATTGGGAAAGAGGAATTGAAAATTGACTGGGTGGTGGCGCTCCCCCCACCCCCATTTTGTATTTGGGAAAAACCCGGCCCGCCAAAAATGTTAAGGTTTTAGTCGCCTCCCCCAATTTTTATTTGGGCATGGTTAATAAAATGAAGTGCTCCGAACTATGTAAGTTTAAAAAACTGTGACAAACCCGCCACATAATGATTGGGAAAGGGAAGGGCCCACAATTTATGGGCCCATGATTTTTGAAAGGAAAAAACTTGACTTTGAATAATCTAAAAGTAAAACCCAAAAGACAAGGAAATTCTGAGAACATTACGTAGACGGGTTTTTAATATTTAATTTCTTTTTGGATTGAATTTTCTAGTGCAATGAGGATGTTGTTTTCGATACCGCCTCCCCTTCATGGGGAGGCGGGGGGGGAGCGGGGCGGTTGTCTCCGAAAACCCCCGGCGTTCTCGGTGACCCCAGTTGATCCCCCAAAAAAAAACCCCCAAAACCTTTTGCACCGTCGAGGGCCTAAGAAACACCCACATGCCCGCCTATCAACTTTTACCTTCGAATGCGAGTTTCATCGGAGGGGAAAAAGGGGGGGGGCATGAGCCCCCCAGGCGTCCCCTATAAGGGAACCGCCTGCCCACCCAAAAGGGGGAGGGGCCAAAACCCTAAAAAACCCTCAAATGAACCTTCAGAGCCTACCATCCGAGCCCGGGGTCACCCCCTGCCTACAGGGGCATGGCACAAATGTAAAAAAAAAAAAAAAAAAAAAAAAAAAAAAGAAAAAATATGAAAAAAAATTTAAATAAGAGATGGTGTTTGGGTTTTTCATTCAAAAACCCCCTAAATTTTAAGCATTCAAGGAAACAACTAAACTTTTTCGTGAGATTGACTAGGGAAAACAGTCAAATTTTTGCAATCTTATTTTTTGGGTTTTTTATTGTTTACATGGTCACCAAAACTATACAGTCCTAAAATTTTATGTGACTAAAAAAAATGGGTACATACGATCCCCCCGTCGAATATGGAGGATTTAATATTTAAAAACAAAACTTATAAAATATCAATTTAAATTATCTGATTGCAAAGATTTTAGCCCAAGGTTTTATTTTTTTGGGGGATTATAAGATTTTGGCTAAAAAAATACAAAAAACTTTGAAATTTTACCAAACTTTTTTACTCAAAATTTCCCTTATTGAAAAATAAAATTTAAAACTAAAAAAAAAAAATCGCACTTTGGGATACCCTGTTTGAAAACCAAAGACATTTCATCCTAACAGGAAAAGGGGACCCCCTTTCAGGGTTTTTCCGCATTTGGGGGATTTTTTTCCCCCAAAGGTGGTCTGCAATAGGCGATTTAAAAAAAAAGAAAACTGCTAAACCAGACTGCTACCAGGGCAAAATGAGTTCCCCGAATACCCTAGCTTTCCAATGATTTCCAATGAGTCTTTGCCAAACTTTGAGTTTACCGGTTGGCTTTTAAAAATTTGGGGTTTACCCGACGGACAACCCCGGGGTTTTGTCATCCGGCCAATACTTTTTTTGATGGCCGAAAAAAAATTTTTCCCGGGTGTACTCGAACTTTACAAAAATCAAACCCCACTCCAAAAACGCTAACCACTCGGCCACCAAAACCCCCACTTGATGTAACATTATAGTTTGCTTCCCGGGTGCGGTTTAAGTTTCCATGATAAACGTTCAAACAATAAAGGGGGTATTTTTCCGTCCCAACCCGTGAGTTTGGGGAACAGAGGCAGCCTGGGTTTTGCGTTTCCCCCCCCCTTGGGGCCCCCAGACTATGGTTAGAAAAAAAATGAGGGAATTTTTCCCTTTCTTTCTCCCTGAAGGCCAGCCCGCGAAAATTTCAGAGAGGTGAAAAGGTTTGGGACTTTTCCCTTCACCCTACAATGCAGGGGCAGTTTTAAAGGGCAATCCAGCCTCGATCCATTTTTTTTCCCCTTCAAAAATCTGTACCACAAGGAAGAATGAGAAAAATCGATGTTTCGTCTACATGAAGGCCCGTAATTTATAAGGGCTTAAAGTGTCGTCCAGACCCTTTCATATTTGATTTAATGCAGTCAAATCCTAACCAAAGACGGTAAAAATCAACAAAACGGGCGTCACTTTTTGTATCCAGTCAAACCCTTTTTAAATAATCCGCAATCAAAATCTGCAAATTCCCCGAGTTCTCAAAAACGCACTCAAGATTTGCAGACGCTCAGGCTCAGGCTCCGTGACGTACCATCAGGGAGGCTCATCTTCCCGCGCTGATCAGAGGCACGTAAACACAGAGATAAATATAATAGTACTTGAAGATATTTGGGTGTTTCTGATAGATTTTTTTTGCTATATGCCACATGCATGCATCCTTTATGGGTGCAGCATGCTTCCTTCCCACACACACGCCTGCACACCGACACCCTTCCACACACACGCCTGCACACCGACACCCCTTCCCACACTCACGCCTCCGTCCCACACACACGCCTTCACACCGACACCCTTCCCACACTCACGCCTGCACACCGACACCCTTCCCACACACGCCTTCTTCCCCCACACACGCCTTCTTCCCCACACACGCCTGCACACACGCTTCCTTCCTACACAAAACGCCTGCACACCGACACCCTTCCCACACACACGCCTGGGAAATACTTTGGAACTCATCCTTCCGGCTTTGACTGAAATGAACTACCGCACTGTATTGTATGCTTATTATACTTCACATCTGTAAAGGTTCCAGCGTGCGCTCAGCCTTGGTTAACCCACACGACCGCTATGAAATATGAGGTGCCTCAAAAAATTCTAAGTCCAGTTAGGTCAGGTTAGGTATACTTTGTGGTTAAGGTTAGGTTAGGTTAGGTATACTTGTGGTTAAGGTTAGGTTAGGTTAGGTATACTTTGTGGTTAAGGTTAGGTTAGGTATACTTTGTGGTTAAGGTTAGGTTAGGTATACTTTGTGGTTAAGGTTAGGTTAGGTTAGGTATACTTTGTGGTTAAGGTTAGGTTAGGTTAGGTATACTTTGTGGTTTAGGTTAGGTTAGGTATACTTTGTGGTTAAGGTTAGGTTAGGTTAGGTATACTTTGTGGTTAAGGTTAGGTTAGGCTAGGTTAGGTATACTTTGTGGTTAAAGGGTTAGGTTAGGCTAGGTATACTTTGTGGTTAAGGTTAGGTTAGGTTAGGTATACTTTTGGTGGTTAAGGTTAGGTTTAAAGGTTAGGTTTTAGGTATACTTTGTGGTTAAGGTTAGGTTAGGTTAGGTATACTTTGTGGTTAAGGTTAGGTTAGGTTAGTATACTTTGTGGTTAAGGTTAGGTTAGGTATACTTTGTGGTTAAGGTTAGGTTAGGTTAGGTATACTTTGTGGTTAAGGTTAGGTTAGGTATACTTTGTGGTTAAGGTTAGGTTAGGTTAGGTATACTTTGTGGTTAAGGTTAGGTTAGGTTAGGTATACTTTGTGGTTAAGGTTAGGTTAGGTTAGGTATACTTTGTGGTTAAGGTTAGGTTAGGTTAGATTTTTACATATAGTGACTTTGATGATTTTTTTGGGGAGCCATAAATCACTTATATTTGCTTCCCCCACCCAAAAACCCCGTATTCCCGCCAGTTCCCCAGGCTTGTTGGGCTATAGGGGGAAGAAAAAAAAGATAGGGGTGAAGGACTTCTTCCAAGTTTTACCCACGCCTGCACACACGCCTCCTTCCCACACACACGCTTGCATACACGCCTCCTTCCCCACACCCCGCCTGCACACACGCCTCCTTCCCACACACACGCCTGCAGACACGCTTCCTTCCCACACACACGCCTGCACACCGACACCCTTCCCACACAGACGCCTGCACACACACACGCCTGCACACACGCCTCCTTCCCACACACACGCCTCCTTCCCACACACACGCTTCCTTCCCACACACACGCCTGCACACCGACACCCTTCCCACACACACGCCTGCACACACGTCTGCACACCGACACCCTTCTTACACACACGCCTACTTCCCACACACACGCCTGCACACACGCCCTCCACACACGTGTGTGTTGTGTGTGTATGTGTGTGTGTGTGCAGGAAGGGTGTTGGTGCGCAGGCGTGTGTGCAGGCGTGTGTGTGGGAAGAGTGTCGGTCACAGCGACAGATTCACTCTGACACCGAAGTACAATCGGTCATCATAACATTTGCCGACAGGTGTCAGACAGAGTGTCTGCGGGCGTCCCTATTCTGACGTCATCAATAACAGTCGTAGCCCTGTTGGAGGGAAGATTTTTTTTTCGCGCGCTTTTTACAAAAGTCGTGTGTTTTTACGGAAATAAGGCCTGGAAATCAATTATTTTTGGTGGATTAGGTGTTTTGAATGTACAGTCAACATAATTAGGCAAAAAAAAAATGGGTCTGGACGACTACTTTAAGCAAAGTTAAATTGATAACAGGAGTTAAATTTAATGGCTGGCTTGACGACAATTTGTCGTCCTTGTTAACTACCTTGAGAAAAACCGCCTACTAACACTTGTCAACGATGTGATCAACACCACATCGAGTCCAAATCTCACAATTTTAATGAATGTATATAAATACTTGGAAGGTAAATTCTATGTAGCTGGAATATTTTAGATCTATCCAAAGCTTTGATTCCTTAATCTAACATACTTCTTGATAAACTTGAACATATAGGGATAAGGGCATTACTCCCGGTTATTGAAGAGCACATAGTAACGGTCACAAATGTGTTATTGTAATTCCATGTATTCGTTTTCAAAGTTATAACTAAAGGTGTACCTCAGGGATCTATTCTAGGCCTCTACTTTTTCTCATATATATTAATGATATACCAAATGCTAGCACAAAATTTAAATGTACTATTTATGCTGATGACACTAGTCTCTTATTAGCCGATACAAATATTGACTCTTTACATATAAATTTAAATCTTGAATTAATCTAATAAATCAATGGCTAGAGTCCAATAAATTGCACTCAATATTGCCAAAACCAATTACATACTTTTCAAAATGAGATCAATTAAGAATATTATGCCTCCATTGTCATTAAAAGGTCAATCAATTCAACGTGTGCCTCATACAAATTTCTAGGAATTAATATTGACGAGAACTTAAACTGGAGCTTTCACATTAATCAAGTTTGTCTGAAATTATCTAAAATATGTGGTATATTGTATAGGGTCCGCCATCAACTTACAACTGAATCTATGTTAAGTATATATTATACATTGTGTTACCCTCACTTGATTTATTGCGTTTCCATATGGGGTTGTACATGGCCATCTTCCTAAATAAATTGATAATAGCCCAAAATAAAATCATGAGATGCATTCTATTTATGGGAAAATTTGCTTCCACAAATCATATATATCCTCAGCTCAATATATTACATTTCAAATTAATTAGAAAATATTTCATAATGTTGCTTATTTATAAAACATTAAACTCTACCCAGGAATAAGGTTTTCGATTTCGTCGGAAATATTTATAATATTAGGGTAATAGTATTAATTTAGTGTGTCCACAGTTTCGTACGTCCCCTCATAATAAAAGTGTGTTGTGTGAAGGTCCTCAGATATGGAATTCTCTTCCTATTGCAATAAAAAGTCTGATGGAGGCTGGAAATTTACTACAATTGAAGAAGAAAATAAAGACTTATTTATTAAATAGTCAAAATACTTTATAAACTTGTGTTGAAACTGTGTCGATTGTCTGTATTTGCTTAGAAATGTTTTTTTCATATATATTTTTTTTGGTGTTATTCATATTGTATAGTTTGTCACTTATAATGCCTGTACTACTGAACAACCAATTAGTTACGATTTTGTCTGTCTAAAGAGCTTATGCTCGACAGACCGTGCCATCATTACGTTTTTGTTTTTATATATTCAATTATATTCGTGTGCTTTTGTAATGGCAATAAATTACTTACTTACTTACTTACTTACTTACTTACATAACACCAAAAATAAACAGTCCAGTGCAAACGATTTTTTACGCCGACCCTCGCATAAACCCTGCCCCGCTGCTGGCCATTGGAGGGCGCCAATGGGGGAATCACAAAGCACCATCAAATATTACAGCTGCTAAGTATCCGCACAACGGGGAAAACCTGGAAACCCGCCATGCTCAAAGTCCCGCATCCTCTATAGCTTGCCCTATACTATCTATACTCAACCCTTGGTCTATTAAAGATGTTGTGATGTTGATGGTGGTGGTGATAGTGGTGGTGATGGTGGTGGTGGTGATGATGGTGGTGTTGATGGTGGTGATGATGGCGGTGTTGATGGTGGTGGTGTTGATGGTGGTGGTGGTGGTGCTGATGGTGGTGTTGAAAGTGGTGATTATGGTGGTGTTGAAGGTGGTGTTGATGGTGGTGGTGATAGTGGTGTTGAAGGTGGTGTTGATGGTGGTGGTGTTGATGGTGGTGTTGATGGGGTTTTGAAGTGGTGTTGAAGGTGGTATTTGGGTTTGGTGTTGATGGTGGTGTTGATGTGGTGTTGAAGGTGGTGTTGATGGTGGTGTTGTTTGGTGGTGGTTTTGATGGTGGTGTTGATGGTGTGTTTAAAGGGTTTGTGTTGGTGGTGTTGTTGATGGTAGTGATGTGGTGTTGAGGGTTTGGTTGATGGTGGTGGTGGTGGTAGTGTTTGAAGGTGGTGTTAAAGGGTTTGGTGATGGTGGTGGTTTTGATATAATAATAATAATGTTAAAAAATATAATGTGTCCAGACTTTAGGGTGCACCATAATATATATTAATAATATATATATATATAAAATTTTATATATATATATATATATATATTTATATTATATATATATATATAAAATAATTTTATATATATATATATTATATATTTTATATATATATATATGGGCTATCTGGAGAGTCTGTTTTGGTGGGCTTTGGCCCCACCAAACACAGGTGGTGGGCCGAAGGCCCACCAAATAGCCCTACGCAGGAGCTACCCAAAAAGTCCGCCCGGAGGGCGGCTTTGCGGCTAGTATATATATTATTTTCCTTAACCATTATTGCCCCCTCTATATATATATATATATATTATATATATAAAATATATTATATATATATATATATTATTATATATATATGAAGGGCAATAATGGTTAAGGAAATATAACTCTAACAAAAAACTCTCCAGATAGCCCCTTCTAACTTTCCTGAAATCATGGATGTAGAATGTCTATTAACGCAAACCATTCACTCACCCTTTACCCATCACCCCCACCCATTCACTCACCCATTACCCATCACCCCCCACCATTCACTCACCCATACCCATCCCACACACCCATTCACTCACCCATTACCCACCCACCCCCCCACCTATTCCCTAAACCCAATCACCCCCCACCCTTTCACTCACCCATCACCCCACACCCATTCCCCACACCCCACCCATTCACTCACCCGTTACCCATCACCCTACATCAAGGTTTCCTCAATTAGAGAGAACTGAAACTCGAGAAATGCCAGTGGCGCTGGCATTTTTAACTCAAAGGTTGGTCTACTGTGTTTTGGCTCCGCGACTAAAATTTTTCATAAAATTAATTTCGCGATAAACATTGATGCACCGCATCTGAATACCAAAAAAATAGTTCTTCTGTTGTTCTATAATTATATGGATGACATTCATTACGATGGACGTTCTATAAAAAGCAATTTAATGCAAATTACTCGCCTCGAGTAGCAAAGCTTAATATTTTTTTACATGGGATATTGTGGCATGTAAAATTTGGGTGATGTTTTACACTGTTTTCTAAGACAGTATGCTGCGTCTGGCAAACGCTTGTCAAAATACAATAAGCAAAAGCCTTGGAAAAACGAAGAAAAAAGAATGCCGAAATCGGCTTGTTGCTGCGGGCAATGTAGGTTATAATTGTGGAGGGGACACGCCGCGGCGGGAGTGGTGGGCGGGGAGATTGTGGCGGGGAGATTGAATCAAAACATTGCCCCTTTACGCGTCGACTCATTGCACTTCCAGGCTTTCTATCTGATTGATACACAATAATAAAAAGGAAAATATGACTGCCTAGGTATAGATAACTTCTAAACATACGTTATTGACTATATAATATCATAGAGTAACATTTACCTCGCCTCCTCAACTATAACACTACTTGGTTATTTGGTTAAATGCATGTTTTACAGACTCAGGCTTCTATACAATATACATATAGAAGAAAATCGTTCTTAAAATTATACTTTTGTGTTTTAAGTGCACTGGAATAAGCCCATATTTTTCTTTCAAGTTGACCAACTTTTCACCAAATTGTGAGTTAAAACTGCCAGCGACCACTGGCATTTCGGAGTTGCAGTTCTCTCTAATTCTCGCAACCCACATTTTTTTTTCACCAATTATCTTTAATAGGCTGCTAAAAAAATAAAAAAATAAAAGGTGATCGGATCATTCATACGTGGGCTTAAAACCTTCCCCTGGTCGAGCTGGTTCCAAAACTGTGCCATATGATGGGATTCCGCCACAGGGGGCGGCACCCATCGCGGACAGACAGACACACACACACACACACACTTTCGCTTATATAATTACTAGCCGCAAAGCCGCCCTCCGGGCGGACTTTTTGGCTAGCTCCAGCGGAGGGCTATTGGTGGGCACCTCCACGCTCCAGATAGCCCCTTCTAGCTTTCCTGAAATCATGATTGTATGTATTAACGCCAACCCATTCACATCACCCCCAACCCCATTCACTCACCCATTACCCATCACCCCCACCCATTCACTCACCCATTACCCATCACCCCCCACCCATTCACTCACCATTACCATCACCACACACCCATTCACTCATCCATTTCCATCACCCCCCATCTATTCCCTCACCCATCACCCATCACCCCACACCCATTCACTCACCCATCACCCCACACCTATTATCCATCCATCACCCCACCATTACCCATCACCCTACATCAAGGTTTCCGCAATTCTCGCAACCCACTTTTTTTCACAATTCTCGCTAATAGGCTGCTAAAAAAAAAAGAAAAAAAAGTGATCGGATCATCTCATAAGTGGGCTTAAAACCTTCCCTGGTCGAGCTGGTTCCAAAAACTGTGCCATATGAGAGGATTGGGGCACTGGGGGCAGCACCTATCGCGGACAGACAGACAGACAGCCCAACACACTTTCGCTTATATTATTAAGAAAAAGAATTTTATATTTTTAATGTGTATATATAATATAATATAAAAATATATATATTATATTTTTATAATATATATATTTATATAAAATATATATTATATAAATATATATATACATAATATATATTTTATATATCAGAGTGGGCACAAAATACATTGATTTTTTTAAAAATACAAATATAAAAACATGGAGAAATTTTTTTTTAAATATAAAACTAAATACTTTTTACAAATGTTTTTTAAATACTAAAACTCAAATTTTTTAAAAATACATTTGTAAAAAATTTTTTTAAATACACAAAAAATTTTAACATGTCCAAAAATATAATTTCCTTAGGATTTAACAATAAAAAACAAAAAAAAAAATAAGGAAGCTACAAGAGGCCGTGGGGCCCCTACAGGGTATTTTCCTCTCCCAACATCCTACACCACCTTTCATCCCATCCGAACCTTCCAGCCCCTCTTTAAAAGTCCCTAAAATCCGCCTAACTACCTGTCCTGCGTCCTTCCAGTCTTTCCCAACCACCTATTTGGAAAACCTTTTTTTCCCCTTTTTCTTTTTTAAATCTCGTTTTTTCCAGTTTGAATCCTTTTACTTCTTAAACAACCGGGGTAAAACTCCCCGGTTAATAGCCGAAAAGAATTTTTTTCTACTTTCCCCTTTTTATTAAATCCTGATCCACTTAAAAATTTTATCAGATCGCCCTTACTCTCGTTTCTGGGCGAGTGTAACTTTAATAGCTCCAAAAATTTTTTTCCAAAAAACAAAGTTACGCCCCCCTTTGTAATTTTGGTCCCCCTTCTCTGAAACTGATTTAAAAAAGGGCTATATCCATCTGTTAGGAGAACAAAAAAACTGCATAGTTAGGTGGGTTTTCGGGACTGGGGCCAATAAGTTTTAAAATAATTTTCCCGCACTTTACTTTTAACACTTCTGGTATGAATCCTAACACTCTTTAGTTTTCTTTTTCAGCTCATACATTTTTTCCTGGGTCGGGGTCGGGGTTCCCCCTTTACTCCAAGATCTTTTCATTTCGATCTTTTCACGATCATTGCTTTGGGTGATCTATTACCGGATTTTTCTCCCAAAATTCTAGAAAAAACCCTGGAAAAAGAACACCAACGCAATTTTCCCTTAGATTTTGAAAGTTTTCGCAATGTTTTCCTTAGATTTGGGGTTTCCTTAAAAAATTTTCCTTCTCAGGCCAAATTTTTTTTTGAAATCGGGACTTTCCTTGCCAGTGGGAAACATGGTTCACGTAACTCGGGGTTTGCCAGATATTTTGGGGGGGGGTTTTATACCCAAATTTAACTGTAAAAAATTTAAAATTTTTATATTAAATGTTTTAAATACAATGATTTAAATATCATAAAAGTATTTAAATACATGAAACCAATGTTTTATAAATACATTCTAAATACACAAATGTATTTAAATACGTATTTAAATTGATTTAAACAGACTTGTTGTCACAGGGAAAGCTGATATCCTTTTTGAAGTCTGGCAAGGTGTACGAGTGGAGAGGATCAGATTTGCAAACTAACCATGAGGAAACGGGACGTCATCATTCCACACCAGGTTGTTCAGTTTGTTTCAAAAACACCAGAAAGACTATTAAAGAATCTCAGATGACACAGAAGTGTTTGTATTGCTTGTACATTACTACCACTACTGTCAACTCTCTGCATGCCTGTCATGGAACCGACTTCTCCTGAAAGGACTTCAGTGAACATTGGAGACACCTTAATAAAACACCAGGCTATTGTCCCACAGCTGTGGCAGCACATGCGTTGACAGGATGCGACACAGTTGGTTGCTATTTTGGAATTGGAAAAATCAAAGCATTTAAAAAAGTTCTAAAGGCAGGATAAAACTGGACGCATAGGACAACCTGAAGTCCAACACGAGGACAATATAATTCGAGAAGCAACCCAGTTTATTGCAGCATGCTATGGAGAAAAGTTGACCAAACGACAGTATGTCAGATACCCGATACAGACATAGAATCTCCAGCATGGGAAAAAAAAGTGCTGCGAAAGTTCACCAACTGAAGGACTCTTTCTCCTACAAGTGAAGCGTTTGTCGAGAACGTGAAAAGGGTACATTTTCAAGTATGCATTTGGAGGTCGGCACTGATGGGCGAGGCACCAGATATGGACCCCCTCTGGAGAACGGGCGGGTTTCTGATGACGATTTCGGTGTATTAATGCCCGTGACCTTCCCACCACAAACGGAAATTGCTTTCCCGCAGCTGTAATGAAGCTGAAACCAATGTGGCTGCTCCAGCGAAACACCATGCTCAACTGAGAGGTGTGGATGTGTGGCTGGTCAGATGTCCTGTTCTGCTTTTGTCGCTGTCGAGCAGAAATAAGAACATGTTTGGGAAACGCGGACATTGCTGAAACAACGGGATAGAGGATGCCAATGACTCGGATTTAAGATTTAAAGTAATGATGAGGATGACAGTGATGACTGATGTGTTTGATTATATGAGAGTTTTCCTCATTGGACGCTACTGCAATAGATCTCGTCTCTAAGACACTTGTGCATTTTGTTATGTTCTAGTGGGAATAGATTAGCTTGATCCCTTGGATTCATGAAATTATGTGGATATAAAGCTGATTATTCTCTGTAAATATGTTAATGTATACGCTACCCATTTTTGCGGTCATCTTAGATTGGGTATTCAGAAATAGTGTTATTGTACTTTTCCCAGTCTAATTGGATGGTTTAATCTTATTTTTTGTTATGTATTATAAGTTTAACAGACCGTCTATTTTTCAGATCATATAAATAAAAGTGTCTATTGTAATATCATTGGTGTTATTGGATTCCTTGACCACAAAAACCTATGGTTAGACACCAAAATGACTGTTGTAAGTCAAATATTAAGGAAGTTATCAATATAAAACCATTACTACGTTGGTGATGTATATAGCCGCCATCTTGAATTTCTCAAAATGCTCAAGGGTGCCATAATTGCACCCGACGGATTCTTATTAATGGCACACTCAGTGATCAAAATCCGCAGAGAACAATTATGCACACACAAATTCCAAGGTTCCAACCCTGGCTGCTGGACTAGTGTGGCGGATGAGGAGGGGGAGGGTGTGGTGGATGATGATGATGATGATGAGGAGGAGGAGGAGAATGAGGAGGAATTGGTGGTGGTAGTTCGCACACATCGGTCGGTGGTTCGGTGGTTACATCGTACATCTTATTTTCTTACATAATCTTATTACTATACACCTATTACTAGCAGCATTCCTTTCTATTCATCATTCATTAATTATGTGATTATGATAGTGACACTAGGATAACTATTAAGAGTAGTTGTAATGGCCGGCTAGTTGCAGCAACAGGAGAAAGCGGAGGTAGAAGTGGAGGAGCGGTGGTGGAGGGAGTAGGAGTCTGGAGGTGGTAGAGATTATGTTATTATGATAGTGACACAGATAATATTAAGAGTAGTGGTAGTAGCAGCAACATAAGAAGAAAGGGAGGTGGAAGTGTAGTTGGAGGTGGAGGAGTAGGAGTAATGGGGGTGGTAGAGCAGGAGAAGAAGTAGATAAAAGGTTGTGCTGGTGGAGGATGAGGAGGAGAAAATAGGAGAAAATGAGGGAAGGAAGAGGAGGAGGAGGCGGGGCGGGAAGCGGGAGCACCGTCTCTGTCCTCTCATCACCTCGGTCAAACCTGGACTGCTGGACCGGTATTACCAAAGCGTTTCAAGTTAAGAACGTATATCATAGCTGGACAAAATGGCCCATTTTAGTCACAACTGGCTGGCGAATATCATAAATTGGGGGGGGGGGGACTATCACAAACCGCGCGGGGAGGCCAAGAGTGGGTTCCCCGAGTTCTGGGCCGCGACTATGATAACGGCCCCGCGACTATGATAAACTTCCTGCTGTCAACAGGGCCGAGACACAATAACAGCCTCAGTGAAGGAATATTCGCCTACATAGGGATGTGTTGAGGGGACCCGAGTGATTCACAGCTGATTAGGAAATCCCGAGTAGATCGTGTTTAGGGCATATTGTTCCTCACCAATTTTGTTAAAAACCCAGCTTTTAGATCGAAAACATCGCCATCTGGCAACTCTGTCCCGTGTTTACACAGATACTGCTAAAACGGTACATCTATATGCCTTATTTTCGGGAAGGAATTACTTACATTACTCTCTGTGTCACTGCCCTAAACATTTTAAAAAACAAAAGGGGAAGAAGTATCAATCCATAAAACTTTGGTCAAGATAAAATTTACTGTTTATATAAACCATTTTAAAGGGAATCAATGACGCTACATTTAGCAGACGCCTATGATAAATGGTTGTGCTAGATTTCAAACTTATGATATATGGCGTATGATAAAACAATTGATATTCAAAAGCTATGATACATTTTTGTATAGCTATGATATACGTTTTGGTAATACCGGTCCTGGTGTTTGCTTGATGCTTGTCAGAGCCTGGCTGTTTACCCCCCACTTGACGTCCTACTGCGCCGATGCGTTCATTTTGGTTTCTCCCGTAGGGCGACCCAAAGCTACTGTTAGGTGTCTTGCACTGACGTCACAGCCCTCGCTGTGCAGGCGAAAAGCGCGGGAAATGCGAGCTGGAGGACCCAACAAACTCTACGGGCAGCCCGTGTTGACCACAGCGATACAGTTTTTTTGTGAAGATGCCGGGCATTTTGTGGGGTTTTTTAGATGTTCCAATAAGGCAGTCAGTTTCCCCGATAAGTCTTTCTTCAGACTGCACGCAGTTAGCAGGAAATAAAAGGGGAAAAAGGAACAATTATTACTACAACGCGCGGAAAGAAGTGGCTGGCTAACCTGGCAAGAGCTGACCTATCAAAGACTAAAATGAAGCATCTCCGTGTATGCAGTGATCCTTTTTTTAGTGGTAAGTACAACGTTTCTTTCTTACTTGAAGTACAACATTATAAATAAACCAGTAACTTGACCAGGAAACGCAAGAGTGACCTAGTACACTCGGTAACTCGACTATCTAGTACATTTCCACTACGCGGGCAAAATATCCGCCACTTCATACAGAGCGCTACCATAAGGGAATTATGAAAAGGTACTCAATGTCAGCCTAGTGACTTTCGAGAGAGATATCCTGCATATGGCAACTCGTTTAAAGTACTGACAGTCCATCAAGACCGTTGAGGAATGTTCAGATGACACTTGTCAATTATAGACGAAGCATTTTAAAAAGGATCGCCTCACTTCCCGCGAATAATTTTAACAGATGTGCGCTGGTATAACTCATTATCTCCATAATGAGTGGCAAGAAAGACCTAAAAAAGGAGAAAATTAAAGTTATTGTAGCTCTACACAAGGCAAAGAGGCCAGTGTAAGAAATATCAAGGATTGTGGGTGTTACGAGGAAATGTGTGCAGAGGTGGGGGGGAGAAAGTTTCGTGAAAAGTGGCGGGGTGGCGAGTGGCGACACCGTAACATAAGAATAGACCAGGGGGAGGACGCAAAACATCAGCACGCACACTATGGTCATGAAACGTCAAGTGGATGCCATCCTCAAACTAGAGCAGAGAATCGATATGACTTTTGCGTCCTCGCCCTCTGGTCTATTCTATGTTACGGTGTCGCCACTCGCCACCCGCCACTTTTCACGAAACTTTCCCCCCCACTTTGCACACATTTCCTCGTAACACCACAATCCTTGATATTTCTTACACTGGCCTCTTTGCCTTGTGTAGAGTCACAATAACTTTAATTTGCTCCTTTTTTAGGTCTTTCTTGCCACCCATTATGGATATAATGAGTTATACCAGCGCGCGTCTGTTAAAATTATTGAGATAACGCCTCCTTCAACCCCCCCCCCCCTGGACTACTTATATATTAATATATGATGGTTAATATTACTAATCTAACCTCACATAACCTACCCTAACCTCACCAAAACTAAAATAACCTCACAAATAATCCCCTAGGTAGGCGCCTAGAAATATTCAAGAATACAATTCTGTGTCTGCATTCTGCAGGACAACCAGCAGACCTGGAAGCCACAAGCCATCCAGACTGGGCTCCAACACAGAACCTTGGTCACAACAAACTGTCTCAGGAAATGGTTGCGTTTGAGTGACGTTCGTCATAAAAGGATCCAGGATAGAAATGAGAAAAGGGATGTCTTAATGGCAGCAGAAGCACTCATGGACATACAGCTAAACTCTCAACCTGCGGTGATGAGGCTCTCCATGAAGGTAAGTTATCTTGTTAATGTACAATTACATTATTTTCTCCTGAATTTTCTTTTCGCAGAAAAAATATGGTAAATATTCCGCAGGAGTAGGTCGCCAACCAGCCGGACAATCGCACACCAGTAGATTAGCTTCTATTTTTTTAACCTAAATTGCTTAACAAAATTTAGCCCAAACCTATCCTAAGCCTAACCTAACCTACAATCCTCCTGCAGATACTAACTAAAAATCTTAGTATTTGGTTTACAGCATCTGATTTACTTGTATCAATTCTTTTTGGTTTCTTGTCAGTGGTGAATGTGGAAAACCACGTGGTGCAACAGTGACATGTGTGAGGTCATAGAAGTGTGTAGAACTGAGTTATATGAGAGAGGAAAAGTTGAAGAGTATTTCAAATGAATATGTGTGGAAAAGCTTACTCTCCTTCCTGCAGAATGCATGATATTGCACATAAATCCAACCACTTCATTGTGATCATGTATTGCATTGAGTCTCAGTGATGTGCCTCTGCTTTTGTATAACTGTGTCTACAATATTCAAATATGAAAAGATTGTTAGTATTGAGTGTTTATATAGGAAACACAAAACATGGCCATTTTTCCCACTGAATAGAGTACAAGAGGCTGTTGAATAAACCAAGTAAGCAGGACCCATATAGGGAACTCCAGGAACATGTGTATAGTAGATTATATTAGATATAATGGATATGGATTGTCTGTTGTTCGATCGCCTTATAGTGGAGCGGCAAGAGCCAAAAAATTTAGCTTGACCCCTATCACACTTAGACAAGCAAATTAGGTATCGTTGGATTCGTTAGGATGTCGACTTTGTTGAAAAACGATGTTTACAGTCAGATTCTAATTCAAACATTTGCACATTTAAACCATTTAAACCCCATTTCACCATAAAAATTGAGAATTTTTGAATATCTACAAAAATTTGTAATGTTAGCACTTACAGAGATTGAAAACTTGGGAAAATCACATAATTCCTTTCTGCCAAGGCACTATGACAAGTATATGGGGTTGAAACCCACTTTAATGGTGTTTGGACCCCCAAATACCCAAAATTAGGGATTTTACCCCATTTTTTGGCCATTTTACTCTTACCTTTGTCTTCAGTTATACAAAGAACCCTTGCGCAAAACGGACAGCCATTGTTACTTATCACTGTCTTAATTGTCATCTTTCTAATTTTTTTCCTTGCAGGGAAGAAAGTATGGTAACCACCAAGGAAGAAAACCACTCAGAAGAGGAGAAGAACGAGTCGTTGCGATGCTGCGTATTTTGCGCGATTCATTATACCAAAACCAAAGCCTGTATAACCCAATGTCCAGAATCTGGAGTCGAAGGATGAAAATCCATTCTGAAAGCTGCCAAAACTTCGTAAAAGATGGTGTCTATGATCGGTGGTGCCAATGAAAACGACTCCTAAAAAGGATAGATACTGTTATCACACAATTCACAAAAAGTGCAGAGCAAAATTATACGAAACAAGAAGGAATATCAGGTAGCAAAGAAACACTGGTTTACAGTGCTTGACGATGAGATGGGCGCAGCAGGTAGTGGGCCTAACGGGTGGGACTGTCCGTCTCCGGCGATAATGACACGTCGCAATGACATTCGATCAGGCTGTTCGTGTTATGGTGGCGAAATCACCATAGCTGGAAGGAGAACACTGTCGAATTTTACCCCCGTCTCAACTGGGGACGGGTCCACCACCGGAAAAGAGGCTTGATGCAGCCATCAGAGAAGAACCGACTCTGAGATTCAATGCGAATGGCTGCCAAACCACGACTTGTTTGCAATGATGCAAAATTATCATCGCTCTTGCATTCGCATTACATCTCGCTTACCAATATTAAAGCTGCATAGTGCTAGGGCTAGGTTGGATAAAATCTGACAATGCTGTGTACCTTCAAAAGTGTTGGTAAGGGAGATTGAAGAGGACTGGTCCTGTCCAAAACCATCTCTAATCAACCTTGTCTGTCCGAATGAAACGATGGTCGCTATATCAGCAGAGGTCAACTCTAAAACCAAACGAGTCTTCGTACTGCATGGCGATTGAAGGGAGAAATTACAGAAGCATTCGGAGGACAGGATTTCATTTCATCGGTTCCAGCCTGGAAAGTCTGATCTTGTAATGCTCAGGGGAATCACAGTGGCGAGGGGCTTGAAACACGTTGTGAGGCTACAAGTGCATGTAAATGAAAAATTGGTTGAATGTGAACTCGAATCCTCTGATGATGTCAATCAGAAGGAGGACGCGTTGTCGTTGCATAAGGCAGCTGGTATTCATCAGGAAATGTATCCAAACGGTGACATTACATTCACTTGATCGTTATGATTACAGGTGGGAACTATGGGAGACAAAAAAAAAAGTGCAAGGACTTTGTTAGAATCCTTTGTATGATTTCGTTTGCATGGTGTACTTCAAAAAAAAAGACTTTGACAGCGCTACAAGCTATGAACTGAGACTCAATGGGAAAACATTGAAATGAGAGTTCTTGCAATATGTCACAACATGATTTCTATAGTGTGTAAAATCCATACCCACTAAGATTTGGTTTTAGGTGTAAAGCTGCACCACGACCATGGTAGTCGATAATGATAGAGACTCTGTCCTCTCTTGACACAGACATTACTGAGATGAAGTGAGTAGATTCCTCATGCCATGCTTTGGACCAGCTGTCAACCAAGTCGGATCGTTCATTATACCACGTGACATTTCTGTCTATGATCATGAGAATGTTATTAAGACCACTGTTGATGCCGCCAATTGACAATTTCGAGCAAAAATGAACAGACAATAGACGGAAAAGAACACTACACATTTCAATGGGCTGTGGTGGTTGTATCAAAGGTCTCCTTAGGCCAGAAGGAAACACCTGCATTCCAAAGATCACAACTTAAAAACCCTAGATGCACAGAGCGTGATGAGGAGGAAATCAAACGCACACAAAACCATACTAAACCAGAATGGTGAAATGGGAAGTCAAGAATGGAAAGTCTGGCTAGTGATGTGGTACTAAAAGACTGAGTTGGGAAAAGGGCCCGTGCAAGTCCCATGAAAACCTCACGAGTCAGGTGGGGGGGATTCAATAATCTAGTTAGCGAGAGAGAAATCCACGACTCGAATATGGTACTCCCATTTATTAATGCGCCACCCTGGACTTCTATACGATACACGACTTTGCTGAATTGGTTGAAATTGCAAATGCAGTGGGACAAGAACAGTTTGGTCACTGATGACCTGGCAATATATAGCAAAGGCTGAACAGATTCTGGACTGGAGCCAGATCCCTGTCTGGTCGAGTGACGATGAGGCTTGGTGGATGCAATTCTCACTCATGGCTTCATAGCAGTATAGGGAAGCTGTAGTGATGCCTGTGAGTTCTCCACAACATGCTGACAATACCTGAAGTGTATGCTCATGTCCGTGAGTTTGATGTTGCAAGGGAAGCAGTATGCCAGAGGTCTAAGCGGAATCAGACTGTTACACGAAGCCACTGATTGCCTGTTTCATCAGACTGCGAAACCTTTCAATGAAAAAAACAAGTTGCCCTGGTTGGATGATGAGACCACGCACTTAATGCAGGACTAGAGAATACCTTCAAAATGCAAATAACCGGGAAAAGACTGCACTGCTGTGTGTCAGGAGATTTAAATGCGCTTGTCATCCTCTCTTCTCAGTACAATGAAGAAGTTCAAAGACACAGGAAAGTGAGAACAATCAGCAACAGTCGTTACTGGCATTAGCTTTCGGATGCTGGGGACACCCCTCTTGAAGTGATTCGGGCAGAACGTGAGGCTGATTTGAAATGCACCTTACCGCCGTCCTTAAGTCATACCGTACTTCTTCCTGGCAGGCCGCAGCACTATGCAAGATACACCCCAGTCTATGTTGCGGAAAATGCGTCACTTGGAGTGTCCAACTCCACGAATGTTGAAGCACCATGTCGGAAGGTGGTTTCGTTGATGAAACGCTCAGAAAGGACTTTCAAACTGCGTTCTACGGATCAGGTCGCGAACAGTAGTATCAATCGCGAGGCTAAAAGCCAAGGTGGTGTCATCGGTACACACTGAGGAAAAGGAGCCTTAGTTCGCTGGCTGCTGACCCGCCACCATAACCGGGGGAATGACGCAGAACGATTCAAGAAATTTGATACACTACCAAGCCAAGAATACACATGAAGAATGGACATGCTCGAGTGACCCCGGACCAGAATGATGTTAAAAGTCATCAAGGAATACAAAGAACAATGCCAAGATCCATTTGGACATGGAAAGGGTGGCAACCTCCCTAGTTAAACATTAAATAGTGGTCAGGTTAGCATCAGAGAAGTCGAAATGAGTCGATGAAGGGAGTGCCACAAAATGTTCGGGAAATGTTCAACGTTCACAGAAAGGCTTGGGGACGAAAAGAAGAGGAACTTCTGGGATCCAATCCCCAAAGACAGTAGTACAAAACGTTTCTGCTATTCGAGAAGTGTCTTTCCAGTGATAAGGAAGGAAGATTAATGATCCTCCCCCCCCGATACGGAGGTACTCCTTCAGAGAATGCTTGCAGTGTCAAAGATCCGTGAGTGGAATATGCGCAAGGTCCTCTCCTACGAATTGGCAGCTGTTTCACGCTTCAATTGTTCACGACGATGGTTCGATAAGGAAGACCAAACAAAGCAGATCTTGCCCAAAAGCTGGAAGGCAAATACGGATGAAATTCTTGTCCTTCCAAGTCCAGAATTCCCCGGACGTACATCGCATGAGATTTCTGTGCTGCCCACCATACATCATGGTGGCATGGCAAGGTGCAGGCGCTGAACGTAGAATCATTTCAAGACTTTCAATGATCTGAAAGTGGTTCTGGACCGAATTGTGCGTCTTCTGAAGAACAGTGCCATGGATCCTCCATGACAGTGGTGACTTGGTCTTTGACGGTACGACAGAGAACGGTCAATTAAGTCTGACCTGAAAGACATCAGACGAGGAATGATGGATTCCGGGGAATCAACTAGATACAAGGGAACAGGGAGTCCGAACAATACAGGAATCCTCAAAAACCAGTACCAACACAAGCTAGTTTCAGATTAATTCATCTGTTCATGCATCTGCGACAATGGACAAAGATCTTCCGCCTGCAGAGAAAGCGGTAGTTACTGGCAGTGGATTTGAAGATGGAGAAATGGGTCAAAGTTCTGAATGAAGTGGGGGGTCAGTCTTGATGGGTTGTAACAGCACCACAAGAGGAGGCGGACACTAGTCTGGTATTGAGCAAGTCATCTTATCGAGAGAGACCATCCATCCAAGGATAATCATTCGGTTGGTGACGACACGGATGGTCCTCGTCTGTTGTGTATTGCTGTAGCAGGGGAGCAATGGACGATGAAGATTATGCATGCTGGTGGCACTCAGGGTAAATTCGTCTCAAAGGAAGAGATTCATACATGTTCACCATATCAGTATTTTCAAACCGGCAAAGAAGCATACAAGTCATTACACCAGCGTGCATCTCTGGTTCAGGATGTGACACGACAAGTGCTCTATACAGACTTGGAAAGCGAACGGGCACTCTTCAGCTCTAACCAAAAAAAATTCAGATGCCTTACAGGGCTGAAGCATTCCAGATGTGCCTACTTTCCTAGATACCGCAAGTGCATTGGCCTTATAATGCATGGTAAAAAAAAACAAAAAATCTCAGTTCACTGAATGAGCTCGTTCGTACTCGCCAACACAACTGATAGCCCGCATCCTTACTGCCACCAACAGGGTGATGCCTTCGAACAAAGTATGCGGGCCAATACCAAGTAGGCAGGGTGGTGTCAGAGTCACATCGCAAACCTGAGAAACATGAAACCAGTTGGACCATGGTTGGCATGTGAATGCAAAAGGATGAAACTGCGTCCAACATGAATCGCACCAAGCAGACGGTTAGAGACCTAATCATTTGGTCCTAACACCACTGGACAAAGGTTGTCGCGTACAAAAAATGCCCAGTTGTCATGCTGGATGAGTGCATTGACATTGTTCCTGTGGTGGAAGAATTGTGCGAATTCGGCGGAGATAAGGAGGTGGCAAAAGGAGATGAAGTCGAGATGGATAAGGACATTGCATGGTGTAAAATACTGTAAGTACTCTTTGTAAGTGCCAAAATAACAATTTTTAGGAATTTTCCAATATTCTCATTTTTATGGGTTTTAAATGGTTAAATGGCCATGTTTTAATAGCAATGTCGACTGTTAAAAACATTCATTTTTCATAAAAGTAGGACATCCTAATAGGTAAGTAATCTTGGTAAGTGCCAAAATAACCAATTT
Organism: Chionoecetes opilio; assembly: GCA_016584305.1. Taxonomy (NCBI): domain Eukaryota; kingdom Metazoa; phylum Arthropoda; class Malacostraca; order Decapoda; family Majidae; genus Chionoecetes; species Chionoecetes opilio. The sequence continues at coordinate 33,143 of JACEEZ010024571.1, forward strand.
TTAACATATTCAAAAATTCTCAATGTTTGTATGGTTGAATGGGGTAATGGTTTAGATGGCCATGTTGAATTAGAATCTGACTGGTAAAAACTCATTATCATAAGTAGACATCCTAAGAATCCACAATACTCATTTGCCTTTTGTTTAAAGTGTGGAGGGGTACAGTCTTAAAATAAGGCCCTTTTTTTGGCCTAGGACCGCTCTCCACATTATGAATCAAATTGAAATTGCCATGGTTCTATGCCTTACAGAACAGCAACAACAATCTGACGTCAAGTAGTGCATCAGCCTTGTGTGTCCAGACAGCTGCACTGCCAAAACAGAAACCCCTTCTACTTTGGCAACTGATTTAAGTGTCAAACAGACACACCCTGACAGACATGAACCATTTGATCAGCAGTGTAAGGACATAAAGGCCTGCGAACAGAGGTCTATAAACTTCGTTCAAAAAAGTTGCTGAAACTGAACATGATAACCTGTATGTAGGCAATGATGAAAAGGTACTATTTTATACTGGACTCCCAAACTTTGCAGTACTAATGTGCATTTATAAATATGTTTCTCTTAACGTTTCTCATTCGGTAAACTCCAAGCTGTCATCTTTTCAGGAATTTGTAATGTTTTTAATGCATTTCCGTTTGAACACCAGCTTCCAAGATTTAGCATACAGGTTTGAATTATCTTCATCTACAGTGTCCAGGATATTTATAAATGGGTTAATATAGCTGATGCAAAATTTAAAAATTCAATTGTTTGGCCAGGAAGGGAAGATCTGAGGCAAACAATGCCGGCATGCTTTCAAAGGAATTTGGCAGCAGTGTCGCAGTCATAATTGGCTGTTTTGAAGTGACCTTGGCAACTCCGTCTTCCCTCTTAACTAAGGCAGTAACTTGGTCACACTATAAACACCACAACACCATGAAATTCCTCATAGGTATCACTCCTGCTGGATGTATATCATTCATATTCAGAGGTTGGGGAGGTAGGGTGAGTGATAAAACTATAACTGAAAAGTCTGGTATTCTGGAAAAGTTGCTACCTGGGGATGTTGTACTTGCAGATAGAGGATTTAGTATTGAAGCAAGTGTTGGGATGTACCGATTATATATTCCAGCTTTTACTAGAGGAAAACCTCAATTGTCTGCAATTGAAATTTAAAGCATAAGAAAAATTGCAAATGTACGCATCCACGTGGAACGAGTAATTGGGTTAGTACGTAGAAAGTATAAGATTCTCCAAGGTCCACTTCCACTTGAGTTGGTAAAAAATATTAATGGCAATGATGCAATCTTAAATAGAGTAGTTAGAATATGTTGTGCACTCGTGAACTTCTGTCCAAGCATCGTACCACAGTCATAAGACAAGTTTTATGTGTTGAGATGATCCACCAAACATCAATCATATCAGTATTAGTCATTATGTTGCAATTAAGTAAAGGGTAGGAAACCAAGTTATATAGTTTGATTATTCTAAAAAAAAACTATAAAATAAATCCAAATACATACACATGCATCACATGCAAATACATACACATGCAAATACATACACATGCAAATGCATACACATGCAAATAAATGCACATGCATCACACATTCCTATCTTGTATCGTGCTCTCCTTCATCCTGTGTCCGTCCTATGTGTTGTTTTTTCCGTTCACGTACTTTTGCCCTACCATTTCCTGGCGAATGCCCCCAATGATTGATTGATTGATCTCAGTTACTCACCGTTTAAACGCTTGTATACACATTTGCGTGTGTACGCTTTGCCTAGCAGCTCAGGCATGACACATTTATGAAATAAAAGTTTTAGCTTTTGTGGTGATGACCTCCCATATAGCTGCTCATCCGCTAGAATCCTCTGAGTAACCACAGAACTGGCGTCTATACCACAAAATCACAGTATTTTCTACCGCTCAGATGTATCTGCGTCTGGAACTGAAAAGAAAGGGCAATTCAATAATTTATATGGTGCTCTTCATAGACTGTTCTGGTGTACGTTTGTTAACCTGAAAGCACCAGCTGAAGAATGAAGGCTGTTTGTACCTGAAAGTAATATTTGTGTGTTTTCTTTAATAGTAGGTTATCTGGGCTCAGGAAAGATGATTTTGGTAATGGATCCTTCCCTATTGTAACCTCACGTAATGAATGTGGACACTGGAAAAAAATGCATTACTTAATAAATAAGGGAGGGTTACCATGAAAACTACGTCACCTCCAATAATTATAATTTCTAACACCAAGATAAGATACTTGGATCCTCTGTGTAGTCCAGCAGCCAACTAGCTTAACCTGGAAGTGGAGTAATACAATTTTTTTTGGGTTGATTTGGATCACTGAGTCCATAAATAATAAGAATCCGCTTGATGACACCCTGTCACCTTTGGGCATTTTTTCAAATTTTGCATAAAACCAAGATGGCCGCCATTGTTCTCCTGAATATAGTAAAATTTAAAGATATCTCGGCTTCTAGAAGGGATTTTAAAACTATCTAAAATGTTTTAACGGGGCTTTAAGACATTTGGAACCCAATGGAATAACTTTTATTATGATTTGAAAACTCTTAATTTGCATAAATCCAAGATGGGTCACGATTGCTCATTGGAGTATGAACATTGCTTGCCCTGAGAGACAGTGCAAGTGGTAAGTAAAACATAAATATTTATGCACAGCCAGCCGTACACAATAGAAAATAAAATGGGACGAACCTATAAGGGCAAACTCGGCAGCGAGCGAGCGAGGGCCTCAGTGACAGACAGCGGAGGCGAGGACGAAAAAAAGGTTGGCGGCTCACCGCCTCCCCGCCCGACACCCTCCAGCCACTTAGTTCCCCCCTCCCCACCTATTCGCTCTCCTGGCAGCAATTCACCACTCCACACCCGTCTCCGACACCAGTTGACATCACGCCAAGCCCTCACCTAACCAGCCCCTCAACTTCCATCTGACTTGAGTGGCGCCCCCGCAGCACTAGGCAAATAATGAGAACCCGCAGTTCGCCCGCGTTCCAAGCTTCAGGTCGTGAGCCAACAGCCACTACCTCATGGACCATATTGGGAGCCCTTTAGACCTTGTTGGTTGTTGGTTGTTGGTGGCTCCAAAGGGTCCCCCGGGAACACTATGAGCCCTGGTGTTGTCCTATGATGCTATCACAGCCGTGGTAGTTGACCTGTCTTCTTCTGGAAGGCACAGGTGAAGCGGGTGAGCCGGGATGACAGGGTTGCCCTGAGGGGGGGACGCCAGCCGCCGCCCGCAGGGTGGTAGGTCGTTTGGGGTTTTTGAGGGCTGCGAGGATCCGTTGAGGAACCCTATGAGCCCTGGTGATGTCCTATCTGTTATCACAGGGGTGGTAACGCCTGATAAGGATAAGTCTTCTTTAGGAAGACCCCAGGCAAGGCTGGAGGCGGTACGTTCCCCCCGGG